>CM063313.1:69713407-70007987 GCA_032173965.1 Sitta carolinensis | reverse complement strand
GAATGTAATGAGCTTTCTTTTCCTTCTTTTCTCGTCTTTTCTTATTTTATTTTTCCTTTCCTTTCCTTTCCTTTCCTTTCCTTTCCTTCCTTTCCTTTCCTTTCCTTTCCTTTCCTTTCCTTTCCTTTCCTTTCCTTTCCTTTCCTTTCCTTTCCTTTCCTTTCCTTTCCTTTCCTTTCCTTTCCTTTCCTTTCCTTTCCTTTCCTTTCCTTTCCTTTCCTTTCCTTTCCTTTCTCTTTCCTTTCCTTTCCTTTCCTTTCCTTTCCTTTCCTTTCCTTTCCTTTCCCTTCCTTCCCTTCCCGAACCTTCCCAAACCTTCCCAACCTTCCCTTCCTCCAAACCTTCCCAAACCTTCCCTTCCCTTCCCAAACCTTCCCAAACCTTCCCAAACCTTCCCAAACCTTCCCAAACCTTCCCAAACCTTCCCAAACCTTCCCTTCCCAAACCTTCCCAAACCTTCCCAAACCTTCCCAAACCTTCCCAAACCTTCCCTTTCCTTTTTTTCTCTTCTCTTCCCCTTCCCGTTCCCCTTCCCCTTCTTTTTCTTATTAAAAACCTTGCTTCAATAATTTAATTCTAATTATCCAATTATATCACATTAATAAATAATAACAAGTGGCAAGCTAAAGCTGGAAGAGACTGCCATATCTTCTCTCTCTTCAATAGAAGCAGAAAACCAACCTACAGTGCTTCTGTAAAGCATTTAAATTAAGTAATAGTGTTTTTTCACTAAGATTATTTTGTAATGCAACCTGCATTAATAAAAATATAGACATAAATCGTTTATAATGTCTATCCCAGTGACTCAATTAAAGTTCTTAAGCTACTGGAATGGAGAAAACTCCTTAAACAGTAAATACTTTTAGAACTGCTCTGTGGAGACTACTTCAACCTCAAAGAACAAGGAGCATCTGTTCCCAAGTCCTCCTCCACGGGGTAAACCGGAGGAGGAAAGCACTCTGTTTTACCACCAGACACACTTCTACACTCAGTGCTCCTATCCCAGATATCAGGAACAATGCCAAATTGCCTTTTCAGCTACCAAATTAATGAGCAACTCTTCCACCGGCTTGGGTGGGGGCAGAATTTAACACCTTTGATTCACAATGTCAGGCGTTTACAGCTAACCTGGGACGAAGTTAATTAATAACAATGTACAGAGTGCATCCTTCAACAAAGCCTCACCCTCAAATTTTATTCCTTTTAAAGTTAGCTTAGCAATATCTCTTTTTCTACAATTATAAATCAGTCTCTTTTCCTGCGTGTATAAATATCAGTTGCTGTCTGTGTTTTCTTATATAGCAGAAGTGATACCTCATTACACACTGATGTCAGAGAAGACAAAACATTTTCTTATCTAAGATCACTGAATTTTTAGAAGCCTGGGAATTGTTTTCTATCCTGGGTGATGCAGCCTTTTTTTTTCTTTTTTTTTAATTTTATTTTATTTTTAGGTTTTAGAAAATATGTGTGATTCTCGATGAATTATTCAATGATAGGAAAGAGTAGATAAATTTTTCTAAAGATCACTTTAAGAAGTTGGTGGTTGTTTGTTTTTTTCCTTATCAATGGGTCTCAGGTTGCATTAATTAATTGTTATTAAAAGCTTCCATAATATTTTAATTTCTCCTGTAAAGCTATTATTTCTCCTCTTATTGAAAGGAATTAGAGTTCTGTCTTTACTGAGCTGTGGGGGTTGGGGAAGAGATATTTTTATGCCCTTTTTGACAGTTTTTGGGAATGCAGGGCTACAAAGGCTGAATCTGTCATATGGTGTGGACAGTCTTACATTTTCCAAATATACATTTTTGATCAAGCAATATCCTTTATAAAAAGTAACTACTGTTTCCTCTTTCCTTACTTTTATGGCAAGCATAGGCCCAGTATATGATAAATCAAGTTAAAAGCTTTAACCTTCCTTCAAGGAATCCATTTCTTTGTCATCCAGAGGAAACCTGCAAAATAGGACCAAAATGGCACAATAAAACTAATGAAATTCAATGGTGTGAAACAGATTTCTGTACTAAAAATCTGCACACCATCTATTCCAGTGGTTTATATGGTCTGTGGGAGTGTGGGAGGTTAAAATGTGCAACTCAGGATGGAAGGGGAAAAGGAAGGAGAAGGGGCGACTCCAAACTTAAATTTAGAGATATTGAAGTGCTTTTTGTACTAAAACATGGTGAATTATGTGTCTAAAAGATGAAGGGAAAAAGTTTAATGGGTTGCTTCCTTATCTGTGACTACACATACCCAAAAATGTCTCTTCAACTACTTATATTTCAGTTTTGTTAATTTTAATGGATTATAAGAAGTCCAAGAAGCTCTGCTTCAGGACACAGTAAAAAAAAAAAAAAAAATTAAAATTGTTTTCTGGTTTTGCATTGTTTCTTCCCCAAGGAAAAGAAAAACAAATATTTAATAGGAAAATACAAAAGGAAACTTGGAGGTTGGAATTCATCGTTTGTGTTCATAGAGGAGATTAAAAAATGACAATCACTGAACGTTTGAAAGGAAAATAAACAGGTAGTAACTTGTCTTATCTACACTAATAAGGCATTTCTATGAATCTCTGTGATTTGACTGCATGACTGATGATGAATTTCAATAATCACAGCCCAGGATAATTTGTCAAATTAAAGAAATATGTAAGATTTTATCTTTTCTCTATGTTCATTTATTTGTCTTAGAAGTAGCAAAACTCTGGCTAAACAAGTAAAAAAAAAAAAAAAAAAACAAAACCTTCAGAATGAGAGAACCTAGTGAAAAACTATCAGTTCATATTTAATGTAGATAATGTGAATACCAGGATCTTAGCAAAAAATTGAGTTCTATTCCCAGATAAACAGCCCACACCTGACGCAGGAACAATTTTAGTTCCAGCACTGCCATCCACTTCAGAGCTCAGTATAACATTTTTCTCTTTATTATTCTTTAATCTTGGACGATAGTTGTCCCCCCCAGAAAAAAAAAAACAAAAAAAAACCCCAAACAACAACAAAAAAAACCAAACAAAAAACAAATCAATCAAACAAACAAACAAACAAAAAAAAAAAAAAAAAAAAAACAAAAAAAACCAAAAAATGCCCAAAGCAAGCAAAAACAACCCACCAAAACTAGGAAGCAAAACTCAAAACAAACAAAAAGAAACCAAAGAAACTTGTGTTTTTAATTGCTTTACTATGTAAATAATTTCATAATTATCTTGCTCTATTTTTAAAAGTAATGAAAATTTTTGTAGATTTTATACTTTGCAATGTATCACAAGCAGAATTTAGCTAATGAAAAATTTTTGCAGTCTCTTCTGTCTCATGCTCAATAAATAAATAAAGCACAAAATCCTTAATTATTTGCTTATACATTTCTGAAGAGGTGTTTGTCACACATCCTGTGTGTATTCTCTTTGACAAAACATAGCAGAGAATCTTGGAAATCATTCAATGAAAATCCATTTATCAAACATATAACACATTTGGTCAGAGAAGACAACTTTTAAACTAATACATGAAGCTGTCACCATTTCCTTCTTTATGCAGGAAAGCCCCTCAAAGGGAACAAACAAGTGTTTAGCAAGAAATTTCTTTCATATCTCCAAGCATTATCCTGAGTATTAGCACCTAGGTGCTAGAAATAGCAAATGATTTTGAGTTTCATCCTAATTTCATCCTAACAAGTTAATGATATTTTGAAGAAACCACTGGCTGAGGATACACATTACTTAATTTCTCACTGGATAGAAACATATGTCCTTTTAATGTGGCTTGCTAGGTGATAGTTTCAGTTTGGCTTTTGACAATATTTACAGGATTGTTCCTCTTTCTGCATTGTTGCAGTCTTCCTAATATTTTTGCAGTAAATATCTATGAGAAGGTGCTTCTGCATTTCATTTAATGTCACTTCTGAGAGTCTCCCATGTATCTGTTACACTGCAAAGTTGTTTGCCTGGTCAGGAATCAATATCAACCCCATTTACAAAAAAAAAAAAAAAAAAAAAAAAAAAAGAATTAAAAAAGAATCCACATAGAGGATCCATTATTTTTGCCCAGAGCGGGGTGATTTGAGAGCACACTGGTGTTTTTGACCTTTATTGTGTAATTCTGCAGTTATCAGAGCAGGCATGTCCTGTGGGATGTGTCACCTTGGGCTGCACTGTCAGGACATCAAGAGCTACAAGCAAAACAGGTGAATCAGCTGAGAACTATGACAATATGTTGCAAGACAAAAATGAAATTAAAAAAAAAAGAAATTAATAAAGAACCAAAAGTTTTCATCAAAAATATTTCCTCAAAAATGTTTCTTCAGAACCAAAAGATGTTTTACTCAAAGATAGACTTGTCATCAAGTTGATAATGGAGGAAATTGTGTGATGGGACTCTGGAAACATTACAGGGAAAGTCTGGGACAGGAAGCTGAGTTCCCAAGACCTTCACCTCTCTGAGGTGTCTATGAAGGAGGAACTCAACCTTAAAAAGCAATCAATCAATCCCAAGGCCCCAAATACACAAAAAAAACCCTACTTATGTAACCTTAACCCCCCCCACCATGGCATTAACTTAATAACACTATCTAAATTATTTCCATTTAAGTTCAGTTAAAAGGTTAAACTGCGATAAAACCAATCTAAAACTTTCCTTCCTGGTGGTTTGAACTCAGAAATGTGCCTGAAAACACCTGCAAAGGCATGCCATGGGGTCCTGCAGGCTGAAATCCCTCTGTTATCCTTCCTGCAGCAGCTCCCAGCACAGGAACCTCTGTTCCTCAGCATTTCATGGACTGGTATTTCAGTTTAACAATTCCCAACACATAATATTAACTACTGGGATGAAAGTTTTTCACAGCATGTGGAGATCTCTCATAATTTCCAGGCATTTCTCAGCTGCTTATATTGTTCCTATTCTGGACCACTTTTCACACATCTAAAAGCTAAAATATAGCAGTGATTTTTTTTTTTTTTTTTTTTTTTGGACAATTAGTACTCTTTTTATATGGGAATAATACAGCTTAAAAAATGCAATGTTTGTGGTGCTGCCTACTTCTGAGAGGGAATTATTCTTCATTTTTGTTTTGTTTTTACTCTCAAGTAGAGTAAAGAAATGGGGAACAATTAGGTCTTCATTTGCCCCAGGAGTGAATTCTCCTTATGCAGGAAGCAGAAAGAATCTAAAGATAATCAATGTAGGCTGCACACAGTTAATCAACCCAATGTACATTAAAAAAACCCAAAAAAACAAACAAACAAAAAAAAGAAAAACAAAAAAAAAATACAGTGTAAGACAAGTAATTCTAAATAAACTTTACAAAAAAATTTAAGAATGGCTGCTGAGCCAAAGAAACAAAATATTGTGGCATCGTTAATTGGGTTTGATTGAATTTTGGAGGTGTTCCTGACGGAGCACTGTTGGATCTTTGAACATTGCTGTGGAATGAACTCTTTTGTACAATTGTTATTGAACACAGAGCATATAAAAGGATAAATAATCCTTGTTTAGGGATTGGGAATTGATCATGCCATGGGAATGCAGCAGAACTGAATGTAACGAGTTGCAGTTGCAGGAAGCATATATCTGATGGTGAAAGCTTTATCTGTTCCTCAATGCATCACACAGTGACCCTCCCTAATTTGAATAATTCAGAGGTTTTTAAACAATTTTTCTTAATCTTGTTTTGCCATAAACTTATTTCCTTTAAATCATGTTGTTTCTGTAAACTTATTTCCTGTAAATCATGGTTTCAGAGGAAAAGGGGAGATATTGACCACATAAAATAAATGAGAATAACTATGAACCTATATGCTTTGTTTTGCAAGTATAAATCAGGTTTTGAAACAAATAAAGGGAAATATTTCACAGTGTTATGTGGGTTAAGAGCAGGTGGGGAAGAATGCGTTTCTCTTTTACTAATTAATTTAAAATAAAATAATGTATAAATAATGTAAATTAATTATTTTGATTATGTTTTATTATTTATATTAATATAATAATTATTATAATGCATGTAATATTACTAATAATTTATATTGTGTGAATGTCATAAGCAGACTCAGCTTTGCCCAGTGAAAACAAACAATGGATTTCCACATTGTTTGCTTGTAATTTCTGTTTGAATTTGATTGAGTGCTCAGCACACTTATTTTAACACCATAGGTTAGGGTCATTTGTGTGTGGATGAAGAGATGACAAGATACAGGCACATTAAGGGAGGCTATCAGCCAATTATCAATCAATCAATCAATCAATCAATCAATCATGGTGCCTTTCCAAGAACAGCAGAGATAAAAGGCTGGAAAATCACAAGTGTTAATAAATACACTTTCTCTAATCAGTGCATTTCTTATATTCCTGCCTTTTACCTCTTGGGTAAAATGAGGTTTCTGTTCTTCATTATTCCATCTCACCTCCATTGTGTTAAATGAAAGAAAAGATAAATTGCCTGTGCTTAGATCTCAGTAAAGTGTTTTGACATTTCATTTCTTGAATATTCCTTGATTATTCTGATTGTTTACAATAATATGTATCTATTTATTGCAATCAACTATAACAGTGTTCTTTATGTTTCAGTGCTGGGGAAGAAATTATTAAAGATGTTTCAGACATCCTTTCAGTTTAGGGAAAAAACCAAACACGTCACTATGATTTCTTAATTAAACAGGCTGTCAGAGATATCAAAGATGGGGGAAACTGTTTTCTCAGACAGCAAACAGATGCAATAATTGTCACTGTGCATCACAGTGAATGTTTTAGAAGATGAGGTTTCTCAAGACCATTGTTATGAATGCACAAATTACTCCAACTCACAAAAATGGTGCTGTTAAAGTGAATTATTGCCTTGGATTGTTTACTCCAGCTGCTGCCATTTAACACTGGGAACCATTACAAATGCACTGCAAATCACACTGGTCTTTGCACTGATGTTTTTGCTCTAATAATGATCATTGTAAGAGGAATTCCTGAAGAGTGATGGTGCTGTGTTTGTGTTTATAAAGTTTCTGATTCTGTGGATCAATCTTGTTGAGACAAGCAAGAACAAGCTACAAGAGGAGTTCCTTCTGGAAAGGCAAGAAATTCTTATTCCCACCTTCCTATTTTTCTTTATCCTGAACCAAAAACATCAAGGACAGAATTCCCCCTGTCCCTGGCAGGCATGGACAAAATGAGATTTAACCCAAAATATCCGTAGATCTATGAGAATTATAGAAAGTGAAAATATTGTCCTAGAAGGATGAGCTCGATGGGTAACTTGTTTAAGTGTATGGAAATGAGAGGTGATAAACCAAAAAAAACAGGCTGCAAATTGAATATATAAAGCATTTGAAGTTCAGCCAGAACACTAATTATGGGCTCCAGAAAATGCTGTTTGTCTGTACTGTTAAATAGAATCTATTGGTTTTTATTAGAGATGATATAATCAACTTTATGTGTAATAGTTTGGTTTTTAAAATTGCTGGCTAAATGTGTATTTCTTGCAACTCATCAAAGCATTAATGCTAACATTTGTTCATGAATGCATCTCTTTTGTCATTGTAGATAAAGGCAGAGAGAAATGTTTATTTTGCCTTTTCTGCAGCCAGAAAGTCCATTTACAAAATGTGTTACATTTCCCTTTCCAAAGCATCTGTATTAAAAGCAATTAAAAAAATAATTTCTATGTAAGCAGCAGAACTAATTATGCCTAGTTTTCTACATGTGTTGTGGGGCCTTTTTTTTTATTATTATTTTGCCAAAATTAACTGTAATGCCTCCATGACTCTCCAACCATGAAAATATCTGTCCTCCAAAATGAAGCCAGACTGCAGTACCATCAGGTCACCACCTTCTCACAATTTATCTTATTTCTCCTCTGTACCACAATATTTCAGTCTCCTTTAAATGACTTTATGTCCTCCATTTACATTCCTCAGTCTTTGATGATGTTTCCTTTCTGTGTCCCTGCAAGTAAAAGGAACCTCTGATCATTCTGCTTCCCATGAAAGTATCTCTATTTTTATTTTTCTTTCTTGTTATTTTTATTATTTCTAAATTATTTTATTATTTTTATATATTTTTAATTTATTTTTGGTTTTTATTTAATCTGTTTGTTTTTTATTTAATCTGTGAAAAGGCCTCCTCACCCCTGTACTTTGATTATTCTGCACCTTTTCACCAGTGTGAGCAACTGCTGTCTAAATTGTGTGGTTTTTCTCCTTGTCCATGGAGAGAAAAACTGCATTATTTGGCAACTGTTCTTCGAAATGTTTTAGGACATCTAAACATCTAGACTCTAGAAGTTATTTAAACAGATGAAAAGAAAAATCCTGAGGTTTCTGTGGGAGTATGGTCTTCCAGGATTCTCACATCAAACAGGAAAATGGGGTATGAAATGTGCATCAAAGGAATAGCAAACAAGTAATCTTGCTGAAAAACAAAAACAATAACAAAAAAAACCCCCCACCCAAACAAAAAACAAAGCCAAAATAAAATTAAAACAAACAAAGAAACTCCAAAACAGGAATCATGAAGCAAACAAACCAACCAACCAAGAAAACCCCCAAAAATCAAAAACAAACTGACAAACAAACAAAAAAAACCAAATCAAAGAAAAAACCCCAAAACCCTAAAAGACTGAAGAATTTTGGAGGAGTTTTGAAGAATTTGGAAGAATGAGTAAAACTTTGGATGACTTCTCGGTAGGACTTATTCCCATTCAACTCCAGATTCTCTAAAATTTAGCAAGGAAGTTGTGTCTTTGACATCCAAACTGAATATGTTAAATTAAGTGATTTTATTTTTCCCAAAAATTGAAAGGAATTTTTTATTCGGATCGTCTTTGATATGTGATTCATACCAAAGTAGTTGCAATATCACGTGGGCCAGGCAGATGCAGCACATTTCCTCTGTGCAGGTTGCAGTGGGGCAGTTCTGGCAGTCTGAGGTGGATCAGGTGCAGGTGTAATTTTCACTCTCTCTGATGAGTTTCAGTCAATCTCGGTGTAAAGGGTGCATTTTTCTATGATGGAAACAAACAAAAAAAAAAAAAAAAAAAAGATCCAAATCACGGAAGCACAGGATATCTGGGGCTGTCAGGGCTCTCTGCAGATGCTGTGCTCCAGCCCTGCCCAGGAGATTTGGGCTCTCAGGGCTCTCTGCAGATGCTGTGCTCCAGCCCTGCCCAGGAGATTTGGGCTCTCAGGGCTCTCTGCAGATGCTGTGCTCCAGCCCTGCCCAGGATATTTGGGCTCTCAGGGCTCTCTGCAGATGCTGTGCTCCAGCCCTGCCCAGGATATTTGGGCTCTCAGGGCTCTCTGCAGATGCTGTGCTCCAGCCCTGCCCAGGAGATTTGGGCTCTCAGGGCTCTCTGCAGATGCTGTGCTCCAGCCCTGCCCAGGATATTTGGGCTCTCAGGGCTCTCTGCAGATGCTGTGCTCCAGCCCTGCCCAGGAGATTTGGGCTCTCAGGGCTCTCTGCAGATGCTGTGCTCCAGCCCCTGCCCAGGCAGGGATCAGACACTCCCCTGGTTCTGTATCACAATCAGATAAACAGGGGAAAAAATAAAAACTCTCTAAAGCACTGCTGGGTTGAGGCCACTTGTTTTATCTCCAGGGTCTTTAGTTGCCAGAAGTAGGAATGATATGTGAGTCAACAAATAACGTTTGGCATTGAAGCACAACTCTTCCTCATCCAGCTGATAGAATGTGACTTTTCTTCAGGCTCAAAGACCATAATTTTTTTAAAAATTTTTATTTTTTTTTTTATTTTTTTGTTTCAGACACAATATTCTTGTATTACTCTGAGGACTGTAAAAGCAAATTTAAGCCTTGTCAGTGCTGAAGAAGCTGTTTTGGTACAGGAAAAAATGTGTGTGTAAATGGGTCATTCTTAGTGCCATGCATATGTGTGGTTGAAAAGCTGAATTTCAGGCACCAACTTTTCAAAGTTTAGCAATCAAACTTTTGTTGTAAGAAGTATCTTTGTGTGCTCTTATCAGCTTCCACCGTTTTTTTCTCCTCTTCTATCCCCATCAGAAAAAGAATGATTTTGAGAATTAATATTATTCTTCTCCAGCTGCAGTGCTCCAATATTGCCAATTTGATTACCAAAGCTACAAATCCTTGCTGCTTAATAGGTTTTATACACTATTACGATTCTGGTGAATTAATTTACCAGATTTGCCTAATCTGCAAGATACTGAAATATTTGACTGCTTATTTAAAAATAAAAATCCAAACCAAAGAAAACACCTAAAAATCTTTACAAGTAATAAACTTCCATAACGTATCCATACATAATTTATAACTGAATTTTATAGCAGTAATTAATCTTTCATATTTAGCTAACTGGAACCAACAAGTTGAAAGAAAAAAAGTACCTTTGTGAAATTTATAATTCTTGAGTACATTTAAGAATTAAACAAATACAGAAACATCCTTTATCATAAAGGAAATATTAAAATGGGAAGCTTTTTTAGATTGAGAGAAATGTCCAATGAAAATGACCCTTTAGAGTATTCTTGCTTGAGAGACAGAACTCCCAATTTTAAACAATAAAGTTTTTTATGTGACAGAACCAGCAATCAGGCAGCAATTCAGGATATGTGAAAGGAATAAATGGACAGAAAAATGTACAAACCTAACAAAAAAGGATAACATCTATGTGTATACTTATATATTTCAATGCTAACAGGATTTTTTCACATTATTAAAAACATAGTCATAATGCATTGAAAATTCTGTTGAATTATTTGCCAGTGTGCCCCATGACAATGGTCATAAACATTGTTCTGCATTCCTTTACTTAAATACATGGTGGGTCTCTGAGTTTATCTATTTCCATTAGATGAGTAATAATAATAATATCAATAATATCAATAATACCAATAGTAATAATTATAATGAGCATGATAATAATGATAATGATATAATAATAATATAATAGCAATACTAATAGTAATAACATTTTATTTGGTTTATTGTTGTTGTTGGTTTTTGTGGTGGTGGTGGTTGCTGTTATTACTGTTGTATTATTAAAATTAGCTGATGAAGATGTATTGCAACACCCTCCTCTTCCTCCTGGGAGACATATCCTGATTTTGAACCTAAAAAAAACTCAAAAACCCCACCAAAAATCTAGATTTATTACTGGCTCTCTGGGACCTGCACAATCCTCCTGTGAGAATACAAATGTCAGTCTGAAAGCTGAAGGAGATTTTAAGACTACCCATGTCATCCTTGAATTTTTTATTTCCCCAGACCCATATCCTACACAATTAACAGCACGACAAGAATTGTGTGCACAGATCTTACTTTGTCACAAGAAATCATGTTTATTTTTACTTTTTCCCATTCACTCTGTTCCTCCACAGCACTTTGTGGCTCTACTTTTAAGCTGTAAATTCCCCAGGGGAGGGGTTGATGCTGCTGCACCCCAGCCTGTCCAGCAGCTGCCTGGAAAATCTGCTCCAATTGTCAATGGAGATGAAATCAAATGAGACAAAATGAGGATTTCTCAAAATTATAATGAGAACCAGAGCACTCGTTGGAAAAGTAGTGTCCCTGAGGGGAAGGAAATAGTCAAGTTATTTAACTGGTACACCAGAGAGGAGCTGCACTGCTTGAGTCAGAGTGCAGGTCGAAATCTCAGCATCTTGTGTCAAGCAAGTTTTCTGGCTGCTGTACCACTAACAATCTGAAAAGAAGAGAGGATCCTTGTGTCTTCTTTAGATGAGTATGCCCTTTTCCATCTCGGGGAAAAATGTTCTGCCAGTCATGAAAAATATTGCCTTTCAGAAATGTAAATGCAACTAGCACAGCTCCTTCCCTCAACCTTTATTTTTCTCCCTCTTTTTCTTTTTTTTTTTTTTTTTTTTTCCTGTTTGTTTTTTTGTTTGTTTTTTTGGGGTTTTTTTGGGTTTTTTGTTTTTTTGCAAGGATGTGATGAATCAATTTATAACACACATTTCCAGCTCTTAATCTGAAGAAGGTAACAACAAGAACAGCAAAACCAACCAACAAACTAAAAAAAAAAAAAAGCCCCAACCAATCCAAGAACACTTAAGAATAACTTTTTATGGCAAAAAAAAAAAAAGTCATACATTGTGGCAGGATGGCTCTGTCAGCTCACTGCAATGGCATAAAATTATTTCTAAAATCTCTCACATTGTCAAATTCTGACATGAATTATCTAAAAACTGTCATGCTGGACTGCCAGATATCAGAAGATTGAAGAAACCATGTTGGTTAATTGTCTTCCTGATTGATACAGCACTAATAATTGAAATATTTAATGAATTTGGGGTTTGAAATGCATCCCACCAAGACAGACTAAGAGCCAAAAGTCTCTTGGCTGTAATAATATTCTCTGATTTTGAAATCACAAGATCTTTGGCAGAGTCTGCAGTTAAATGCCTGAAATGCAGGAGGCACCATGACCTTAAAGACTTTATAGTGATTTAATGTTCCCTGCCTGAGTTCTAAAATTCTGTGTGAATGAGCTGCTAAAAGTAACTTTGCACTATGAGCACTGAAAGTAAGACAAAGTAATTTCTTAAATTGTGCTTCAAATCTTGTTTTCTCCCGCAGAGTAAAATAAATTAACACACATACACACAGAAAACGAAAAAAACAAACAAACAAACAAAAAAACGCCCCTACTATTGTTTATTGCAAAGACCTGCAAAACCACTCAACCTCAGACAATGCAAAAACTCCTTAGAGTTTAAATAGTTGAAGTGTACTCTTGCTAACATGAAAATATGTTTTGTAGGTGTATGAGATGAACTCTTTCACCAAGTTCATTCGAGGTGTTTCCCATGAAAATCTAGCATAAATAACAGTAGGATAAAGACCTTGATGCAACACACTTAACTTTGCAAAACAGCAACTTCAGCACTAAAACCAAAACAACACCTTGGCTGTTAACAAATTTAACCCAGCCTCTCAAGAGCTGTGCTTGGAATTTTAGCTGTTTTCTTCTAGCATGGCCTTTGTGTGGTTTGCAGAAATTCAGCTTGATCCAGTTGAGTGTTGGCCAAACCAAGGAGCTCAGATTTCTGAGGCTGCAATAAGTATGAGAGGGGTTCCTTCCACCTTCAGCACACCTGGATCACTGGGCTGCACTTCAGAGAGGTTCCTTCAAGCATCCAGGGTGCAAGCAGTTGCTGTGGTAAATAACACACCACACAATTTTTTTTTTTAAAACAGTTTGGAGAGATGATTTGATTCTGTTTATTTTTAACGATTTTTTTTTTTTTTTATCTCTATCTTTGACAGATTACTGTGATTGGTGAATGAGTGATAGAACTTTTTACTTATATTGGTTAGAGGGACATTAAAAGAAAGTTTGTTTTATAGAAAGTATTTTAGACATGAGTTTCGTTACACAAATAATTTTGATGTTTACGTTCAGGCTGTGGGAACATAGTTTCAGTAACTTAAAACATCAGGAAAACGAGTTTTAGAAACTTAGAAGCTTCAGGCCTGGAAAACTAGACTACACAAATAGCTCCTGGTGTTGAGGTATGAGGGGTAATGGCAGCTTTGACCTCACAGAGGTGTTGAACTCCTTTCCTAAGCAGCTGTGAAGAAAGGAGTAAATGACACAAAAACTCCCATTAATGATGGTGATTTGGCTTTCTTGTAAAAGGGAGCAGAAACAATCCAGAGAGGGGGGCAGAATGAGTTGTACTAGTGCAGAGCAAACACTGTGCAAGTGGAAAATTAGGAATGGTGGACCAGTGGAGAGAGTTTGGGGCAGAACTTCATCTTTTTAACCTTAACTGGGACTCTTCAGTCAGAGGAGTGATGTTAATCTCTAACTCAGAACTCTCCTCTCCTCTCCTCTCCTCTCCTCTTCCTCTCTCTCTCCTCTCCTCTCCTCTCCTCTCCTCTCTCCTCTCCTCTCCTCTCCAGGCAGTAAAAGCTTGTTTCCAAAATAAAGGAAAAGCAATCAAATCCAGCTATGATACTGATTTTGTTGGTTCCTTCCTACAAATAGTCGAAAAGTAAAAAAAAAAAAAAAAAAAAAAAAAAAAAAAAAAAAAAAAAAACCGTGCTGAAAAAGACTGAAAGAAAAACTACTATTTTTTTTAATGGAGTTTGAATTTTTCCCTGTGTTGCACAGCTAGTTCTCCCCTCGCCCGAGCATTACATGACAAGGCTTTTGAACCAGAAACGTTTGAGGGAAGCAGGATCTTCCACAAAACCCACGTTGACTTAATGGGAAACCTCATATGTTCAAGAAGTGGGGGATCAGGCTGTGCTTGGGAAGAGATAAAAGAACCAACTGTTCCCTTTTTTTAGAGGCAGTGTCAACCCCAGGAATAATTCCGGCGGCTTTGCTGTGGTGGTGACAGACAGATGTATTATCTCTTCTTTTCTTGACTCAAGCACACACAGATGACTTGCAGAATCAGAGCAGCCGGTTATGGTGAACAGCATCTGACAAATCCCTGAAGAACAAAGTACATTATTAGGGAAAAAAAAAAAAAAAAAGGAAAGTTCTGCTGCATGCAGCAGAGGCTTTTTATAGCCCTAATTATAACGGAGGTGGCAATATAATCTGTGCCTGTGCAGCCTGAGACTGTCCTGATCTCTGGCTCTGAGGATGTTCTGATCTGGTGGGTGCTGTGATGGGAGATGGTGATAAAACTAATCTCCTCCACAAAGCTGGTATCCAAGATACCCTAAA
Source organism: Sitta carolinensis (assembly GCA_032173965.1). Lineage (NCBI taxonomy): Eukaryota > Metazoa > Chordata > Aves > Passeriformes > Sittidae > Sitta > Sitta carolinensis. The sequence continues at coordinate 69,993,330 of CM063313.1, read as the reverse complement.
GGCGCCATAGGGTAATTGGCAGGTTGCACTCACGTTGTCTGGATGACCTCTGAAATTGGCAAGAGGTTGGCAAACAGGAAGGATCAGCTCCTGCCCTCCAACTGCTGCAGCACGGGTGGGAGCAGCTCGGTTCACCTTTTGTGCAGCAAACCTTACACCTGATGTCACTGCTGAACATAGGCCATTATTCTTCTCTTATGCCAAAATCATCTTCATTCAGACTTGCTGCCACTGTTCCTTTACTGATGGCTCTTTATCTAAGGGCAGTGTGGCTGCCTACATTTCTACAGGCTATAATTTTGATTTTTTTTACTGTTTACTTCACAGGGTTAATTGGAGCGTTTGAGGCAAGACAGGAAATAATGCAGGAAATGTAAGATACTAAAGAAATTAAGATGGACGTAAACGGTGGGGACATTACCAGACATGGATTAGCTCTTTCCCAATTGAAAATGTTTTTTTTTGTTTGTTTGTTTGTTTGCTTGTTTTTTTGTTGTTGTTGTTTGTTTTTTGGTGTTTTTTTTTTTTTTTTCCTTTGGAAAGGCAGCAGTTGATTTGCCTCTCCACTCTATCCCTTCTACTCCAGAAGGTCTACAGGAATCCTTAGCCTGAGGGAGGGATGTTGCAGATTTAGGCAGTCTCCACAGTCCCTGTCTGGCACTGCTATTAGGCAGAAAATTCTGACAGAGCTGATCATTTAGATGGAAGAAACATGCAAAAAAAAATTAGATGTAAAAGAGTTCTTGATCCTGAGTGATTGGTAAACAAATAGAACATGTATTGGGGTATTAGAGTGCAGCTAAGTAAAATTAAGCAGGAATTAATCTGAAGTGTAGGAACAGTCTGGGAAGTGAAAAACAGTCTTTGAGTTCTATGGATGACAGGAAAAGGGAGATAGAAATATTAAGCTTTAATATCTGGCAGTTCTTGAGTGCATTTCTCTCTTAAATTCCAAACCACAAAGCATATAATGAATCCACATGACAGCAGGAAGAGTTTTGCCTTAGGGGTAAATATCAAAATACAAATATAAAAATGTGATTTTATATATTGAGTATATATATTAATGTTGATATAAATGGTAGAATGCCAGCTTGAGCTGCAATGGCTTGTGACATCTCAGTCCCACCCCGCCCATATTTCAGCAAAGTGCCTTCACCACTGGGAGGACAGTAAGGATTTGCAAGTATGAAACCCAAAAAAAGGAAAAGAGACCCTTCAGGATGGCCTGAAGATCCTGGGGTTTCCCACATAAAATCTATATTTGCATTCCTGTAGTACTTATCGAGTCAGAAGGCAGGTTTTCCTGCTGTCAACGAGGCAGCTGCTTCAAGAAAAACAAAAAAAAAAATGGCAAACAAATTAATAATTTCTGACTCTTGGAGGACATAGAAGGGCATCAGGTTAGAATCCTAATGGAGAAAGTGAGGTCAGGGACAGATCACTGTAGGAGAGGAGTTCCACGAGATGCTGCAACCACAACATCACCAATGACAAGAGTGTGAGCCCACAGCACAAGACCAAAGCAACTCTTGGGTAGAACGCAGGCTGAAGCAGTAAATAGCACAGCCTGGCTTCAGAAAATCCACATGAGGAATGCATGGATGCAGGTGATGGCTTACCTTTGGGAGGGAGGGAACAGTCTGCCCCTGGCAGCCAGCCTCACAGCGCTGAGCTGGAGATGTGATGCCCTGTGTGAAGGGGACAAACTGGGGTAGAAGGAAGGTGCTGGATGAAGGGATCTCCTGCAGCATCCCCCAGTCCTGCCTCATCCCCAAAACACGGGAGCAAGCTGGAGGAGGCAGCACAGGAGGAGGAGCCCAGCAGAATGGGCAGCGAAAAAGTCTGATGACTTGATAGCTTTATTGAATAAAACTCACTGAGAACCTGAAAACAAAAATGCTATGCAGTTTAAGTAAGAACCAGGCAGAAAAACCTTTTTGTTGTTCCAACCCTTTTGGCTGAATAAATAATGCCTGGCTTCGAAGAAGCTAATTCTTTGTCATTTTATCAGCTGCTAGTCACAGGCTCTCAGTGGAAAAAGGCCTCCCGGTACCGAGTGTAGTTAGTCTCCTTAGATTTATCCTAATTGGGGGAATAAGGGGGCTGCATTAGGGGATTATTCTCTAAAAAAAAAATAAAAATAAAAAAAATATAATAAAAAAAAAGAAATCACAGGCAAGGCTGCCACTTGGGGGTGCAGGCATGCTGGGCTGCCACGGCAGCTACAGTGATGCAGCTTTGCCTCGTAATTGTGACAGCTGGATTCTTGGTTGTGAAACAGAGGTAAGCAGTAAAATTAGTTGTATAGAAACAATGCTTTAATATCAGAAGCTTTATTAAGGCCCTCTTAATTTCCACTGTCTCTTTATTGACAGCAAAGCAACCCTTAGGGACAAATAGAAGTATTTTCCTTCTAGGCAGTAGTTCTTCAGGGAGGTCTCTGGCATGGAGACTGAGGTGTAAAATCCAAGTTGCTGTGGAGGTGGTGATGCAATCGCAGGGATACCTGTGCAGTTTAATGAAGGTGTGGCTGTAGCACCGCTGAGTGCTGCCAGGTGAGTTTTGCTAGCTCACGTTACAGCCAGGACAGGGAAAAGTTTTGGTGGATGGTACCAAGCTCCCACGTGTCCAGAGCATTACACCGGACTACAGCTCATGATAACACATCTTTTCTTCTAGTTAGGGTTTAATTAAAGTTAGGAGATTGTTTTTTTTCCTTCATCTGTCCTAACCTGCTGGATAATTCTGTGCCACCCCACCGCTCCTGGCTGAGTGCCTTCAGGAATCCTTGCCCTGCTGTGATGGGTGAAGTGAGCACCACTGAGCTGTGTGCAAGGAGAAGAAGCCATGGGATTGTGGGTGTCAAATGCTCTTTATCAAAGATGTGTCATTTCTGTTAATCTTGCATTTTAACCAGTGCAAAAAAGCCTCGTCCTTTCAAATCTTTGCTGACAATGTAAGGTGTTGAAACCAAAACACTTCCATTGTCAAAGAAAAATGTGATTAATTGCGAGCTCAGATGTAAAACCAGAGCTTTAGGCGAGGGCTGTCACCCTGTCACTGGCAGGAATTTAATGGCAGACAAAGGGCTTGCAAAATTAAATGCTGCAACTGCCTCGAGGTGCCAGCCAAAGTAGCCAAGAGATCAGACTACTTAACGGGTCGTTCCCACTCCTAATTTCACGATGTCTCTTGTTATCTTGCTAGCAGCCCGGACTTTAAGGTGGTATCTGCAGAAGTGCTTCTCAACAGCGTAGCGCTGTTCAGTGCATCCTTCTCACTCGGCAAGTGCATTAAGGCTTAATATAACATTTATATGTGGTCTTTCACCATGAAGGCAAATTACAGTTATAAAATATCTGGAGACCCTTTTGACGCCTACTAGGCAATTAGTACTTTATTCGCTCTCGTGGCTCTATATACTCAAGTAGGTAAAAGAGATGAAAATTTTTTAAAAAGTGTGCAGTGGCCTGACGTGAGATCTTCCTACCCTCTACCTCGCGCTGCTCCTGAAATACCACCGCAATTTTCGTTCTTGCTTTGACTTCCTACTAGTTTCGGGCAGGTTACGATCCTCCCTGAGGAGCAAGGGAGGTGGAAGAAGGGATCTTAGCATCTCCTGGTCTGGTGGAAGATATCCCTGCCCACGGCGTGGGGGTTGGGATGTGGAGAGGTCTGAGGTCCCTTCCAGCCCAAACCATGCCATTATCCTTTGATTCCGTGCGAATTCCCTGTGTGGATGTTCAGGAGGGATTTTAAGCTGAGGCAGGGCTTGGACAGCCCCTGCATGTCAGAAGTTTGTGAAGGACAAAATTCCTCCGCGGAGGGGAAATCACCTTCGTGAACAGCGTCCGCTCCCTGGTAGACGAGGGCGGGCACCCACCCCAAACCAAACGAGCCCAGGACATGCGGTTTGCCTCGGGAGACGAGACCCGGCCACGCAGACCTGCCGTCTACGCACACCGGAGCGCTGCGGGAGCATCCCCGGGATCAGCGGGGGGACGGGGGGTCCCGGCTCGGTGCGGGAGCTCCATCCCGCACATTTCTCATCGCGGGGTCCCGGGTGTGTGCGGGAGCTCCATCCCGCACATTTCCCATGGCGGGGGCGCGGCGGCGGGCGGGGCCGGGGTGTGTCCAGCCGCGCCGCCCCCGAGAACTGCGCGGGGCGGGCAGGGCATCGGCGGCAGGAGGAGGAGGAGGAGGAGGAGGAAGGCAGAGAGGAGAAAGAGGGGGAGGAGAGGAGGCGGCGGGACACGGCTGGGAGGCGGCGGCCGGGCCATGCTGGAGGCGCGGCGGCACCTGGCGGGCGCGCAGAGCGGGCGGGCGGCGGGACGGGCTCCGCGCCGCGCGTAGGGCGGTGGCAGCGGAGCGGCGGGGGCTGCGCTCGGCCGGGGGACGCTCCACGCCGCGCAGCGCCGGGAGGGACCTGCGCATCCTCGCCTCGCATCGCCTCGCCGGGCGGAGGCAGCGCCAGCGCCCGCCGCTCGCATCCCTCGGCTGAGGCGGAGGAGAGAGCAGGAGCAGCAGCAGGAGGAAGAGGAGGAGGAGGAGGATGAGCCGCGCGGTGCTGGCCTGGCTGGCGCTCTGCGGGAGCCTGGCGGCGCCGCGCCCCGCCCGAGGTGAGGGGACGGAGGGCGGCGGGGACGGACGGGGGGTCGGGGGTCGCTCCGGAGCTCTCCGCAAAGTCGGAGCGCAAGTGCGCGGGGGAGCGGGGAGGTGGCTCTGAGCAGGGTGCTGCTGTCTGAGCTCTCCTTTTCTCTTTATGGGTAAGGAAAGAAAGAAAGGAAGAAAAAAAAAAAAATTAATACTTATCTCTGCATTTGAAATAGAAACCTACGGACGATCCATCCTCAGACAGGTTTTGTTTAGAAACTGTGCTTAATTAGAGGGGAAGGATATGTCGTGAGAGCTTAAATGTAATCCAGATGAGCGGCTGGGAAGATTTAGTATCCGCAGAGCTGTCCCACCGCTTTTCCCTTCCTCCCCCCACCCTCCCCAGGCACCGGTCTTCATCATAATTTGGAGGCTGCCAGCTCCGAGCCGCAGACCCAGCAAACAGCGGAATAGTTTGCAAACACGTTCGGGCGCTTGAGCATCTCGGCAGCAGGAGCAGTTCTAGCCGGGCGACCCTTCCGCTGCCTCCCTCTAATGAGGTCTCCTCCATCCTAAAACACTCGCGGTGCCTTCTCGGTGTCTCACCCCCTTCCCAAAAAACGAAACAGAAAACCCTACCAAAACCAAACAACGCGCCCGAAAAAGAAAACGCCAACCCTACCCCGGAGAGACAACTTTGGATCTCTTGGGAGTTCTCTTTATTATTTGTAGGAATCAGTTCTTGCAGGCTACGGGCGTTTGCCCTCCTGGCATGGAAAAGTTGTAGAGCTCGTCGTGCGAGGAGCTGACGGCGGGGGTGTGGGCACGGTTCCCCCGTCCGCAGAAGGCTCGGGGGGCTGCCCGGGGCGGTGGGCGATCCCCTCGCTGCCCGTCCCGTCGCGTCCTGCCCATCCCGGCTGTCCCGGGAGGCTGCACCCTCCGCACCCCCGGGGAAGGCGCTGGGCTCGGCTCCGGGACCCCCGTGAGTCCCCTCCTGTTGCCCGCAGCCCCCCGAGGGCTCTCCCCGTCCCTCTGCGAGCTCCGAGCCTCCTCCTGTGCCGCGGGTGTTCTGTCTCTGTATGATCCCACCCGGCGTGCGGACCCCCTACCCTCCCGCTCGGTAGAACGGCTGTTGTCCTAATGAGTACCAGAACGTTCCTACTGACTTTTAGACCTGTTCCCCATTATCAACTTTTTCTTCCTTTTTTTTTTTTTTTTTTTTTCCTTAATGCTTCGAAATTGGACCAGTGTATCAGTAAAAACTGAATATTTTATTAGCCCGTAAATTATTCAGCACGGTGGCTTCTCAAAATCCGGTAGCATTCACACAGTTGCAGTGAGCATGTGATAGCTTATGCAATATGTCCTTGTACCTGCAGCTTATCCCCCAAAGTCTCTGTTTTAAGCAGAAGATAACTGTACCTGCCACAAAGTCTGGATTTGTCATAAGTGCTTTGCACTGGGCTTCTTTGGAACTTCTGATAGCTCACGTCTGTGATGTTTTCTCATTAAAGTCTGCAGTTTTGCCATGTTTTCAGGTAACTTCAGGACAGAGACGACTTAATAGGTTTTCTAGCAGAAGTGAAATAGGAAGGGAAAAAATCCATTTGCTCTGTGATTGCTTAAGCTGTGATTGTTCAGTTAAAAGTTTGTCCTTGCCTCCCAAAAAGAAACAGAAGAAAATTGCACTGAGTCTTTTATTTTTGTGCTGAAATGGAGCAAAATGCTGCTTGACAAGTCTGATATACTGGCTTAATTTTGGTGGCTGTCATAACATTTGCTTTTAATAGATCCCTTCAAAGTTGCAATGACTTTAAGCACTGTAAGTAACCAAAACTCTTTCGGAAGCGGGTTTTGAACAGTGCAGAACTCATCTCAACACTTCTTACTGTGAGTCCATTCCCATAATGGTGTAGAATGAAAACCAGTGGAAGTGCCATCTGTGCAGTGGTTCGTTCCCACCTGACTTTTGGGGCAAATTCCACGTGCAGATGACAGTTAAATCATATAATTCATTACTGACCTGCATTTCAAGCCCACTGTTAAAGAGGAAGACCAACTGGGTTTTTTTGGTTTTTTTTTTGTTGGAGCTCTGCAAAGTGATGGTCAAAATCCTGTTTGTTCATGATGTCTTAAGAGCACCTTTTGCTTTTTGTGTTAGGAAAAAAAACATAGTATGTCAGCAGGTTTGGGGTGGGGTTCTTTTAGTCTTTTCGCTGTTGTTTTTGTTAATTTTAAGGGAGAGAGAAGGGTGAGAAAGACTGGAAGATAGTAATGGATGAAAGAGTCATCAGATTGTCATTTTCCTCTTCCTGGCCAGTCTGACAAATTTGCAATCTCATGCACTGTAACAGGAGTCTGATCTTCAGAGATGTGTTTATATGCAAGTACATGATGAAACCAGCCTTCAAGGGTGCAGTGACTTCCAGCCCTTAGTTTGCAAGAAAGGTGCAGGTGCATTTTTAATAAGCAATGTCCTTTTATACATATTTAAAAACAGCTGTAAGCTTTTACATTTGCTGCTGTTGCTTCTCCTTGGTCGAATTTGAATGCCAGGCATTCTGGTGCTTTACTGTGCGTGGACAGACAGTAACTACCAGAGTCACTACAGGGACTGCAAGAGATTATTTCAGGAGGAAGGAACACATTGCATCCCACCTGCAGTAATACAGGTTTATGATTACCACTGTGTATTTTCTTTTAGGGGTGAATAAGCCAACAGCTTTAAGAGCAGTCAGTGAAGATTGGGATCAGATGAAAGGAAAGCATGATGTAAAACTGTCTGTTTTGGTTCTGAGATACACCTCTGGCCATGGTGTAAGCTGATCAACAGCAGTGATGGGACTGTAGTTGTACAGCAGATCAGCGCATCCCACATCTTCATGACAGACATTTTTACAACAGGATGTGCAGAAAAATTACCATTTGATTTGTCTTGATAGTGAACCTGCTTCCTGGGTTACTTTGTGCTTCTCCACTTAGCTGTCTGCTGAGTCTTTCATGTGTGATTTGCCTAAAAATGATATTGACATTGCTGAAAACAGGCAAGTCTAATTTATTTTATAACCATGTCCTGTCAGCCTGAATGGAAAACTCTGGAACTTTGGAGGAAGTGTTTCAAAGATGTTGCTTTTTCTTCATTACAGTGGGGACCTTCACTCTCTCTGAGGCTTAGAAGTTTCTATAAAGCCCCTTTCTGCAGCTGGAATCAGCTGCGAGGAGCAAAAAGTCCTGAGAAACAAGAGAGGTAAACTGTAGCTTTGTTCTCATGTATCTATACTGAAAGGCTGAAAAGATCACAGAGGCTTTTAAAGACCAAGATTCTTCTGTTTTACTGAATGCCTTTGCATCTTTGGACAGCATCTGCTTCTGTACAAAGTGCTGACAGTGTGACCCTGCATAATGATTTTCACTGTTCTTTTAACAAATTACATTTGTATTCAAATTGATTTTCCATGACTGCTTGTATAGCCTCCAGAAAGCATATAGTGGATATACTGTTGTATTTTGTACGTGTCTGGTCAGCCTAGGACAAAATTTGATGCCAAGCCATGCATTATTATAACTGGAATTAATCGTTCTGATAGTATTGGTTGGTTGGTTTGGTTTTTTTTGTTGGTTTTTTTTTTTCATGTGCCCAGCCTCTTATTTCACTGCCCTTTATGTCCTTATTCTTTGTGTCTCTTTTCAAAGGATATACTTCATACAAGGTTGTGCATCAATGGCACTGTAGGGGAAAGGGTCACTGTCTTATATTCCCTCCTCCACATTTTTTTCAATTACCACCCAGTTGAAAATCAAGGAAATGATCCACTCTGGCAGTTACTTCAAAAAACAGTAGCTTTTAATTAAGATTTTTGTGCCTTAAATTTGCTGTTTATACAGCACATGTCCCTACAACAGGAGTGACAAACTTGCAGCCTAAGTGAAGATATTTGGGAAGCCATGTTTAAGAAACCACAAGAATCAGAGTAAAATCTCTGTTTTTCTCAAATTTATTGTGAGTCACATAGGAGTTGGCGTGTTCCTCTTTTCATCTTAGTTTCTTAAACATCTCCAACTTAGGTAAGCCACAGAGCCAGGATTTCTGAAATCCTAAGGGATGGTTAGCTGTATTACAAGTGGGATTAGATGTGATGAAAAAAATTCTTCCCTGTGAGGGTGGACAGGCCCTTCAAAGTCCCTCCCAACCCAAGATATTTATGGGATTCTATGATATTTGGCCTCGTTGTAGTATACATGAAGCCCAGCTTGAGTTTGAATAACTATGGGTAGATCAACAAATAGGTATTAATTTAAGTTTCAGAACAGGTTCACTGTCAAGATACAGTGAACTCTTAGTCAGATGGTGTGTTGGAAAATAAAAGATGAGTCGGAAGATCCAAGTCCAGAGAAGAGTTGTAAGAACATTAACATCTGCAAAATTAAAGCCTCTGGAATATGCTTTTTTATATTGGAGGAGCAAAACACATTTTGCATTTAAAGTTCTGGAGGCAACCTAGGGGAAAGGCAAGTTCAGTCTAAATGCAGTGTGTTATGTCAGTATGAGGAATAAGGAGTCTAAATTTCCATTTGTATAGGAAAATTGTGCCTTATGTTCGAGGGAGAACAACTCAATGTGGTGAGTTGTAGTGACAGCAGAGTATGGCTGATTTTCTAGCTGTGTAAAGGGTAGAACAGCTTTTTTTCCATTCATATTGTGGGAACAGAGCAAGTATCTTTCAAACCCAGTACCTGCAGTTCTGGGTCTGTGTGCTCTGGAGGCAGGGATTGAACGAGTAGCTGTGTCCCAGGAATCTGCAGGCACAGAACCTGCACCACACCTTCGTGCTTTGAGGTTTTATCAAATTTCAGTCTTGATGGTGAGGGAATATACTTAATGTACTTGTGGGGTTTTTTATTCATTTGTTTGTGTGGGTGTTTCTTCCCTCTAATCAGCAAGATGTGTTACCTTTCATCACAGCGGGGGCATTCTTCTATTTCAAGTTCCGAAAGCTGAGAAATGAAGCAGACCATAATTATCTAATAAAGTCTCTAGCTAATCCAGCTAATAACAATATGTGTGTATGTGTGTATGAATACGTTATCATGTGAAACACACATAAAAACACCTTAATTTTACATAATGTGTAGCAGCTATGTGCAAACATACTGCACTTTGGGTATAATTTGGGTTTATCTACGCTCCAGAGACTGTACAGAGGAATTGCAGCCACTTAATGTGCCTCACATCTGGTCTGATACTTAGAAGTTTAGGGAATGTTAGATAAGACCTAATCATCCTATGAATTCTTGATGCATGACTCTGTATTTGAAGTGAGAATTTGTTATAGGCAACAAAAGCACTGCCTAGAATTTCTCTCTTTTTTTTTTTTTTTTAAGTTTATCAAGAGTATTCCTGACTCCATGCACCTAAAACTTTTTAATAAGGTGTCATTTATGGGCAAAAGGGGGTCTTATGACTTGTATATAAAAGACTTGAGTCCATAAGACTTACATATTATGATTTATATTTATATGTGTATATATATATCTATATCTATCTTCGGTGAAGTTTTTTGAAAATGGACAAGTAAATTCTGATACAACCACAGAACATGCTGACTTGGAAGGGACCCATGAGGTCCATCCAGTCCCACTCCTGGCCCTGCCCAGGACACCCCAAAATCCCACCCTGTGCATCCCTGGGACTGTTCTCCAAAGGCTCTTGGAGCTCTGTCCGCCTCGGGAGATTGGGGACCCCATTCCCTGGGCGGTGCAGAAGAACCTTTCCCTGATGTCCATCCCAAATCCTGTGGACACTCTCTGACACTTTCATGTCTCTTTCATGGTTTGATGCTCAGAACTGCACACAATGTTTTTTTGATGAGCTGGAGCAGAGGAGAGACAGAGTTAAGAAGAATAAAATGACTTTATTAAGGTGCCTTCAAGGCCACACCCTGGCACAGCTGTGGCTCTGCCCCGATGGCTCCAAGGTGAAAGCAAAAGAGGGCTTGGCCACAGGATCTCACATTTTTACATATTTTAGTCCATTTGCATGCAGGAGTCAACTGTCCAGTTAGTAGCCTCAAATTTTGAAGTTTCATCCTCCTCGCTTGCTTCCTTGCCCGCCCTCCTCTTTTCACGTTGTTGTTGCTCTTGGCCTGAAGTTTAGAGAGATTGCCCTTGAGTCCCTAAGTGAAATAAGATTGTCGTGTCTTTGCCACGGTGTGAAAAGATCTTAGCAACCCTTACTATAAACCTCAGAGCTGCACACCAACAGAGAACAGAAAAACTCCACAGTAAAGGCGGCGCTGAGGCTGCCCCGGCTGGGGCAGAGCGGGACGATCCCCGGCGGCCCGGCCATGCTGGGCCCGGTGCCCCGGGACAGGGCCGTGCCTCGCTGCTCCAGGGCACTGCCACTGCCCAGGAGCCCCAGCCCTGTGCTGGCACTGCTTCCCTGTCCCTGGATCCCTCTGGACCTCCAGGGATGCCCTGGCCCGGAGCACGCTCCGGCTCCCTCCGGAGCTGAAGCTCGCAGGGTTGGGGCTGCCCGCTCCTCTCCTGTGTCCCGGCCTCTGCAGGGCATCCCTGCCCTCCACGGGGCCACAGCTCCCACCGGATTTTTGTCGTCCGCCAACTCGCTCAGGATCCCTTCCAGTCCTACACCCAGGTCAGTGATGAGGTGCGGGAATCCTGGAATTGTTTGATAAGTTTTAGTGATAAGTATAGTATAGTTATCATTGTTATTTTAGTGTAGTTTTTTCTAGCCTCTGTGAAGGGGGCCCCCTGCTTTGGGAGACTCCTAGTTGGAAATTGATAAGAGTTCCCAAGACAACCCCAGAGACCGTTTCCCATTGGTTTTCCCCGAGATAAACTTCTGTCCACCCTAGCAATGTGGCTTTCCTCCCTCAGTCCATCAATCATCTTCAAGGTCCAGTGCAGTCCGGGACCTTCAGAGGTTGGTGGATCCCCCAGAGACCCCTCCCCAACTTACTTTAAGTTGTCTTATTGGTTTGTAATCTGTATCCACCCCACCCCCATCTCCCTTTGGATAAAAACCCCCCTGTAACCCAGGTTCGGGGTCTCTCTTGCCTGAGGCACCGGGCCTGGGGTCAGGGGCTTCCCCTGTAACCCCCGAATAAAACCTATGTTCCCGGATGTCTCTGAGAGTCCCCTCTTTGAAACCACAGCCGTGACAGCACAGGCTAAGGTGCTGCAGAGCCAAGGACCCACACACGAGACTGTCAAGGAGTATGAGAGCTGGTGGTGGGTCAAGCCGAACGCCAGGCTGACCAGAGATACGCACGATGACAAGGAGGATGCTGAGGAGCACAGGCTGAAGGTGTAGCCCTGCAGAACCTCTGCAGTGACAGCTCCCCAGTCTGGTGTCACCCCAGTCACTGTCACCTTTGGCGCCTGGACCATGACCCATGATGTGTTTATCCATCTGTGGTTGGACAGTTTGTCCAGAACAATCCTGGAAGAGACAGTGTGGAAAGATTTCCTGAAATCCAGAAGGATTCCATCAACTAGTTTCCTTTGATCCACTGGGTGGGTCACCTTGTTGTGAGAGGAAACCAGGTTTGACAAGCAGGACTTTGCCCTCGTGAAGCCATGCTGGCTGTGACCAATGCCTGCCTTGTCCTCCAGGTGTTTTTCAATATCTCCCAGAATAATCATCTCCATACCTTTACCAGGAACTGAAATGAGACTGACAGACCTGTAGTTTCCAGCCTCTTGTTGCTCTCCTTGAAAACTGAGACAAAGTTTTCCATCTTCCAGTCATCTGCGACTTCTCTGGACTCCCAAGACCACTCAAAAATCATCAAGAGAGGTTTTGTGATTGACATTGGCAGCTGTTTGAGGATTCTTGGATGAATCCCATCAGGCCCCATAGATTTGTGGGGATCCAGCTGGAGCAGCAGACTGGGGTTAGCTGAGGTTTGATCATTCCCACATTCATGGGCACTGGGACCCCCTAGTCAGAGGAGACAAAGGATGCATTGAACACCTCAGTTTTGTCCCTGTGCTGGACCATCCTCATCCTCAAATGGGCCAATGGTATTTCTGCACAGCCTACTGCCATTATTTTATTCAGCAAAATCTCTTTTTATTGTCCCCCACAGTTCTGGCAAGCCCCAGGTCCATCTGAGCTTTGGCTACATGAATCTTCTCCCTCCACTGGCAGCAGTATCTCTGTGTTCTGCCCATGCCACCTGGCCCTGCTCACACTGGGCACGCACCTTCCTTTTTTTGCCTTATTTCCAGGAGAACGTTCCTGTTCAGCCAGGCCATCCTTCTGCCCATGCTGTTTAAGTGGAGAATCCTGGATTATCTCATCTCTCCCAACTGCAGCAGCAGAATGACACGTCCTGGGTTTTAGGAGTTGGGATTTCGGGCGCAGTATTTAAAGCAGCAAGCTGAAGTGTGCAGATGACAGCAGGGATGAGCAGCAGATGGATAACGAGGCTCAAGAAGATCAGCTCTCCTTCAGCACAGCCAGGGCAGGAGCCTGGCACATCCCAGCAGGAATCTGACCGTGTGAGAGAAAAATGTGCCCCAGATTCGTGGGTTGTTCATGACCCCAGAGGTCAGAGGGGACGGGGACAGCGAAGCCTCCCCAGAGGAGGTGGGGTGTTGGGTGTGGGGGTTTCTCTGCTGCCTCCTCTCCCAGGTGGTGTGTGGGAGAGTGGGGTCAGACACAGAGGCACAGCCCGGCCAGGGTGCAGCTCCTGCATCAAGTGGTGGCTCCTGACTGAAGCTGGTGGAGAAGTCTCCTGACCCAAAGTGCTCTATCAGAATATTGCAATTCTGTAGTTTAACAGCAGTTTAACCAGTGAACAGACTCACTCCTGAGTGTAGCTTGCACACTTGGGACAGCACAAGCTCAGGTGACTGTCAAGTGCTTCACTCTATGGACTTGAACCCCACAGTTTCAAATTTTTAATTTTAATGCAAAGCGGGGTGTTTTCTCAGAGTTTTACAAACAATCTTCTCCTTCTTCCTGCCCCTCACCCCTTGCAACTAATTCTTCACTTCATTGTTTTCAATTCTAAACAAAAGGCATTTATTTATGCATAGTCAGATTATGGTCCTACTGTAGGGTAAAGCTACCATTTAGACATAGAGAGGTTTTTATTCATGTCTTTGAGTTATCTCACAATATTAACTTTTTGACAGGCCAAAAAAGAACCCCAAACCAAACGTGAAAGAGATGACTGCATTTCTAATTTTTAGCTGCAGCAATTTTATTTACTGAGCTTCTGTGTAGGGAAGCTGAAAAACAATCTCTGCAAAACCTGCTTTTTTCCCTATCATTGTCAAGATGCTGTGTCAACCTGCATAATTATGGAGAGCTGTGACAGCAGAGCATAAATAACAGTAATTTCTGGCATCTGATTACCCATGTCTTAGGTTTCTGCAACAGTGAAGCTACAACAGATCACACAAGAAACATGCACGGATAAGACTTGCATGTGCCTAGCAGAGGCAGGAAAGATAGAAAAAAATTAAATAAACTAGTTTTATTTTATGTTTAGAATTTGTTTACATCTTTCAGTCTGTCTCTCCTTCATGCAGGGGAGTTTCTATCACTGCTGAGTGTCATTGCACACAACCAGCCCCTGAAATGCCAAGTTTCCTTCCTGATTACAGTGTATTAATTTCTTTAGACCATCCTGCTTTAGTTTGTTTGCCAGGGTTTTTTCTTTGGGTTTTTTTACTCCTTTTCCAGCTCAGGCTTTTGAGGTAGAGGTGGAGAAACTATTACAGGCAATGTAACTTGTCAGATTCCTTGCTTGTGTGAGGAATTGCACAGGATTGCTTTGCAAGGTCTTTACTAGGTTAAAAACTAAGACCCTCTAGCTGATTGCTTTCAGATACCATTCCAGAACTATTTTCAAACCATGCAGTGCTATTTATTTGAACAATTTTAAGGGAAGATTAGCTTGATACTGTGAATAATGTACAGTGTGGATGGGGAAATGATGTGCTGTTGTCATGGGAAGTAGCTGAAATGACCTAGCAGCTCCCTTCTATGGTGCATGCTATATAAGTTCCTTTAATGATGCTTTTGTGTAATTTCTTTAATGTCTTTTTTTTATGCCTTACCTTCAGACCTTGTACTGAATGATGCACTCCTTACAGATAGCCCTTCAGGATAAAGATCAACCTCTTTGATAATGGCTTTGATTTTCTTGGGTGTGATCAAGCCCATCCTATTCTGACACCTTGGCTTTCTTCAGCAGGCTTCTCTTCACCTGGTGTCCTTATTCAGGGAGATGAATGTGTTCAGAAATTTCTCTTAGAACTGCTGCATTTCTGTACTGTGGCACAGTTGCAGGAGTGCTCTGGTTCCTTCCCAAAGTGGTTTTACTTAACCTTATACTGTACTCCCAATGCATGTTTTTTTTTTTGGTTCAGCCTGTCACTAGAGCCGTAAGAAAAAAAAAATAAAAACAGGTAATTGAAGCAATGTCAAGCATAGCTG
Organism: Sitta carolinensis; assembly: GCA_032173965.1. NCBI lineage: Eukaryota > Metazoa > Chordata > Aves > Passeriformes > Sittidae > Sitta > Sitta carolinensis. The sequence goes on along the minus strand of CM063313.1, from coordinate 69,978,263 downwards.
CAAATGTAGTGTCAAATGTATCCTTTCTTTTCTGAAATCCATCGGGGAAGAAAAAAAAATCAAAGCAACATTCTGAACAAGAGCTTGGAAATCAGCTGGAATAAAGTGTGATTGACTATATATATTGACTTAATATTAATATCACATCTATATTGGTTCACACAGCAGGAGCAGTGATTGCTCTAGCGTGCCTCAATATCTTTCAGTAGAGATGAATAATTACATAAAAATGTGCATTTAAAACCTGAGAATTATAGAATAATGGAATGTTTTGGCTTGAGGAGGGATTTTAAAGCCCATCCATTTCACCCCTGCCATGGCAGGGACCCCTCCCACTGTCCCAGGCTGCTCCAGCCCCAGTGTCCAACCTGTCCTGGGACACCTCCAGGGATCCAGGGTCAGCCACAGCTGCTCTGGGCACCCTGTGCCAGGGCCTGCTTGCCCTCCAGGGGACAATTTCCTCCTAATAATTCATCTAAACCTCCTCTCTGTCAGCTTGATGCCAAAATGCTGACTGTGGGTAGAAGTGGAGCACTACACGATGCAGCTCCGACCTGTGGGTCAGAGCAGTTTGGTCAGGGAGGGCTGAAACAAGTATCTTGTCTTTAGGGAATTTCCCATGTCTCCAAAGCTTTTTTTCCCCAAGACAAAGCTGAGATGAGCAACTCTGTGAGGCTTGATGGTTTGGCCAAAGCCCATCTAATTTCTCTGACACTGGCTTTTCCCTAATTCCAGCACTGGTGATGGTATTACGCAGAACAGTAAAATTCTCTGGTAGCTTGCCTTCTTGGAATGGCTTAAGGCAGTGATGGTGCAAGGAAGGAAAACAAGGAGGGAGGAACAAGTGACAAGGACAGGGATGATGAACACTGGATGTGTCCTCAGCTGGTTCCTTCAGGGGTGAGTTATGGGCAGTTTTCTCAATGTTAGTTTTACACATTTTTTGTCCAAGATACACATTTCTGCACCAACCCTAAGACACAGGGTGCCAGATTTCCCCCTGCCACAAGTGTAGCTGTGTATTCCCCCTGTGGAAAAGTGCAGAAGTCAGATCCATGAGCATCCTTTATGTTCCTGTCTAATTTCCCTTGGCGTGAAGGCAGAGAAGCAAATTCCACATTTTCCTGGCCATCTCCCAGTCCAAAGTGGCCACCTCAGCATCCTGGGGGAGATCCAGTGTTGATTAACTAGTTTATCCCAGTAGGTTATTTTGTTGAGGACATATTACAGTGAGTTTTTTTTTTCTTCCCTAATTATTTTGTTTCAAATATTTATCTTGTGGATAAAGATCGCTCCTGGGCCATGCAGAGCAGGAGAGGCTCGGAAGCTCCCCATGTGCTCTCAGTGGAAACAGGAGGAGCTGCCTGCCTTAGAAATCCTGCTCTGGCCTAATTCCAGCCCAGAAATCTGTTTTAAAACTACCAGGGAGTCGATGTAGTTCTGGTTTCTTCATTCAGACCAGTTGAAAGCTGAGCAGGAAGAAAGAAAGAAGATAAAATGGGTAAATTCTTTGTGTGCTTCAGTTACTTCAGGAGGAAAACGAGAAAACTCTTCAAAATGCCTGAGACTGGTGACTGGGTATTTTTGACCAATTAGCCTGCTGCTTGATTGTTTGGGGTTTTTGATAAACAAATTCTTGAGTTTTTTGCCTTTTTTTTTGTTTTGTTTTTTTAATTCCCCATGGAAAGAAATAAACAGTTAAAAATCAGTTCATTGCTTTCTTTTCCAGTTGAATTTTGGTTAAAGCATTATACTTTTAGAAAAATCTGAAAGGATTTTTGAGTTCTATCTAAAATTTCCTTTGGAGGCAGGGGAGGGAAGGAGGAATACCCCAAAACTGTACCCCAACTTCACTGGAATCAAAATCATTGGTATGTAATATATTTTAATCTAGAGGAGCACCATTTGCAGAGCTGAAGAATTAGGGCAAAACCCTATACTTTTGGTGCTTTCTGAGTTCCAGGAAGCCACACTTTCACTCTGTTAATGCTCTAATAATAATCATGGAGTCTTGTACTACATCTTTCATAACAATCTTTTGTCCCTTGTGTCACATCAAGCCTTTTTCCTGTTCTTTCCACCCATCTCTTATCCTTGATGTGTCTTCACTTTCCATCTCTGAAGTCTGAAAACAAAGGTTGATACATCAAGTAGAAAAAGACATCTGCTTTTAAGAAAAATGATGAGTTTTGATGACTTATGCCTGATAAAAGATGTTTCTGGTCTCCTATAGTGCCAGCTCCAGTACTGCAGGCACAGCAGCTGCTTGAATATCCATCTCATTTTGTGTGTGAGAGAAGTGTTGGTATACTGGAAATATTTACCCAAAGAGTTTCAGGGATCTCACAAACAGGGAATCACCTGGAAATGCTGTTTCAGGAGAGCTCTCAGTTAATGTCATTCAGTGTTATTCTCACTTTATTACCAAGCATGCAGGAGATTCTCATTTATTTTTTGTTTTCAAAATGAGGTGCAAGAAGCTTTTACAATTGGAATTGAAAATGCCTGGCCTGTTTACAATGTGGTATATTTATCTTGTAACAGTTGGGCTAATTTTTAATTTTTAATAATTTAATTTTTTAGACCCTTTTATGTAGGGTCTCAGAGCAAATGTTCTGTAGAAAAAGCAGCTGTGGAAAGAGACTGGTCTTGCTCTGCCCCATTTTTCTGTTAAGATACAGAAGCAAGATTACTGAAGATTTTAGAGATATTACATATGTTCCTTGGAAAAGAACAATATAAGGTTCACAAAATTGCTGTTCTAGTAGATTACAGGCTAGAGTGTGTATCAGCTAAAATTTGCCTTATGGAAGGTGCTTCTTCACAGTTGATGTAGTTCAAAAAATAAAATACCAACTTCTTTAGCCTCCTACCCTCCTTGAATCAGCCCTGGTCTTTTGCTTTACTCAGGGTTTGTGCTTTGGGGAGCAGCCTGAGGGGTGTGCATCATTCCACCAGTGATTGATGAATTCCTGTTTCTTCTGTATCAGGGAAAAGGGAGAGTATTTAGACTTGATGCTCTTTAAGGCTTAACAGACCCCATAGTCTCCTGATGGAAATGAGGAATTTGAAGAAATCACTTCTCTCTGGAGTTTATGGTGTGATGCCAGTGTTGTTCTGGGGGCAGCACAGGTGTGTCCCCACATGGTCCTGTCATGGGGACTCTGGTTGAAAATGGCAGTGGCAGGAATTGTACAAGAATGTATTAGCTGGGGAGGAGGGGTTGTTGCTGTATTACCACAAAAAGGTTTAATTTTTTCTTTTGGCTTTTGCCTTTTCCTAACATATCTGTAAGCACTAGCACAGGACATATCTTTATCCAGTATTTACATTCTGCAGGTGTTCACCAAAAAGTGAAGAGTGGTGGTGATGCTTGTAGACAAAACAGGTTTCTGCATTCAGTACAGCTGTCTCAGGCTGTCAAAAAATTGTCTGGGAATGTTCCCCTGCGTTAAAAATAACTATATTTATCCTTGGTATCTGTGTAGTGACCTAGTTTGTTTATCACTAACTACCTTGAGTTTTTTGACTGCATGAATTGTCTGGCAGAGTAAAAAAGAAATTTATTTCTATATTTACTTATTTATTAATGTACTTTTGTGGAAAGAGGTGTCATTCTCTTCTGTTTGGCTGGATTTTTTGGTTCTTTGAGCCTGAGTTTTTAATGAAATCTTGATTTCTTCCTTTGCACAAAGGCTTTACGTGGATTTTTTCTCTTTTCATGGAATTCTTCAGTTAATTGAAAGCTTTCTAATAGTTCTGATAATTAGCTATGTTACAAGTTATAATGGCCAAGAACTGGAGCCAGGTGCAGCTGCAGTTCACTTAGGACAAACAACGTAGACAAAAAGCTTCACTGTATCAAACATGATGTTATTTGAAAGCGTTTTGGGGTTTTAGATTCATGTTATACCCTAACCACTGCTTCTCCCTGGTTTATTATTTTATCCCTTTTTCTTTTTCTTTGCTTAATTTTTTTTTTTTTTTCTCATTTCTCAATTTGAACTCAGTTGAGTTTCAGGATTTTTCATTTTTCAGTTGGTGGTTCAAAGACCAAGGGCCCTGTAGATGTTAATCCAAACTTGACATTGAAAGTAGGTTGCTTTTCAGATTTAACTTTTTGAGGAATATGGATTTTGTGGCTTCTCTTGATTTTAATAATGCAATGACAGTTCTATTGAATACAGCCATTATAGCTTTACACTGAAGCTGCCTCTAGATTAATGTGTGCAGCCTTGCCAAAACTATTATCTATATTGCAAGCTGTCACTTTATGTCCAAACTAAATAATTAAATCTTCAGATCAGATGTACAATTTTTTATTATTATAGACATAGTTTAGGATTTTATGGTTTCAAAGAACCTTTGGGAAAAAAGAACTGTATTACAGCCTGCTAGAGAGTGGGCTAAAACCTCTGAAATTCTTGTTTGTTAAGTTACATTCCTTGGTTTGGATTCCTGTTTTTCAGGCAAAACCAGAGATTAAAACTGCCAGCCCTGAATTAGGTGTGTCATGCCTTAACCCCTGGGAATCTCGATGATCTGGGGGCCTTAATCTGAGTTGTTTGCCAGCAATTATGAAAAACATTTATCTTTTTTTTAAATACAAAATGGCAATGCTGCCCTTTTGCAGCGTGCCAGTTGGGTAACACTATTTGTACCCAAAATTAACACCTCTGTCCTTCTAGTGTAGGTGTTGCAGGTGGCTGTTTTGCCAACAGCTCCAGTCCTGTGTTGTGGGTCAGGAGGCAAATCCAAGGGAGCACCCCCAAAGGGAGCTGTGGGTGGAAATGCCCATGATGGAGAAAGCTGGAAACTCATAAATTTGGAAACTCATAAATTCTGATGTCACAGCTCAGGCTTCTTCCTCACCTCTGCTTTTGCAGCTGCAGGTGTCTAAACAAAGGGGGAAAAAAAGGAAAATAATCCAACTTCCTCTTGGGTCAGTGGGGCAGGATGGACACGATGGACACAATGGATCTCACCCAAGGGCTCTGGGATCTGTGCATGGTGAGACATCTCTCACCCCTGGGAGGTCTAGGGATGACCCTGATGAGCACAAAGGTGAATGTTGCAGCCCTGTTCCAGAAAGGCCAAGCTGAAGGGAAGCTCCAGGCTGGCCAGCCTTGCTGTTTCCTGGGAGAACCATGGAGCATGCTGGGGTATGGGATGGAGAAGGTGCCTCGGGGCTGTCAGCATGGGGTTCAATCACACCTGGCTCACCTGGTGCCTCGGGGAGGGGTGGCTGGAGGTGTCTGGGGCACCAGAGGGTGTCCTGTGCCTGGGCACTGCTCCACACCCTGGACAGGGATGTGACAGTGAGACAGACACAAATCCTGGCTGTGTGGTGTAACCAGAGGACAGCTGGTGATCAGTCACATCAGCCTGGAGTTTTGTCTCAAGTGGGTTCTGTCTGACACTTCCTCCATTCCACATCTTCATGGGCACCCTGAGCAAAGTGCCTCTGACAGGGGACCAGGGATGCCCTCAAGAGGAAATAACCCAAAAGGACCCATAAACAGCAAGAAATGCCAAGTCCTGTGGAGAGTGATCCCCTGTGAGCACATGGATGTTCAGCATTTCGAGGCCCAGTTTAGGAAAGGGTTTAAATGGGTGTGAAGTCAGGGAGAGCATGGTGTGCTGGGGGCTGGATCTCCTGCCCCCCCAAACAGAGGGACCTGTGGAACCAGGGCTGTGTCACTGCAGGGGCAGATGGAGGAGCAATCCTCCATCCTGAGTCCCTGCAGAAGGGTGAGACTGAGGAGGCAGGAGAGTCAGAGTCTCTTTCTCTATAAATACCACCCTCACTGGGGGTGAGGATGAAGTCTTGTGCCCCTCATGATGCCCATTTTGAGTTTCTGTGTGAGATAAAGCATTGTTCAGTTCCATACTGCAGAACAGTCTCTCTTTCAATGGAAAGAATAGGCTTGTGTTTTATGTAGATGCCAGCAAAATAAAATCTAAGAAATGCAGGATGCATCTGCTGTTCTTTTGGTTTCATCTGCTCATTTACTTTGTAATTGTTGCTTATCATTTAAATAAACTGAGCAACATTAAACAAGCTGTGATTTTCAGTGTTGTGTTTCTTTTTCGTTTTGCAGTTTTCACTTTATTGTCTTGCAGTTGTGTGGGTTGCCAGTAAGAACCCCAAACCAAAGATTTACGTGCATTATTAACCTTCCTTTATTTTTGTTTATGAAATCCGAGTGGAAAAAAGAAATGGGTAGCAATATGTTGAGATTTTTCTTGCACATTTTCCTCCTAGAGATGGTAATAGAAATGTCCAATTTCCAGATTGTGACAGAAAGCCATAGCTTTTTCAAACACATTGGAATGAAGTTATGAGCCTGAATTTTAAAATGAATTCTGGATTTGGCACAAGAGATCTCAGATGAAGACCTCCTGCTGAGATGATGAGGCTTATAGATTTAAGATTCAGTGATCATGCAAAGAGTTTAACAACTCTGCTGAGTGTTGAGGAAGAAGTTAAAATGTACTGAATTGGTGATTCATTTTGGTTGCACTCTGGGGGAAGAACAGACATTTTCTAATAATTAATTATGTAATTTAAAACCTCCCTGTTTCTTGACTGAGGTAAAAAAATGAGGTATTTTGTATAATAAAGCAGCTGATCTTTAAAACTAATGGAAAGTGGTTTTATATTTTTCATAAAAACTATAGGTGCTTCAGTTCACTGGCTCTGCCTCAGGAAATCAGTTTCAAGCAAATTAGCTAGTAAAATGAATGTACCCTGCACTGGTTTATTAATGAAAGCAGTGTGTAAACACAGCTGATCAGTAAATGGCAACCTGCATGAGTAGAAAAATAAAAATATGTGTGAATTAAATGGTGTTGATTACTGACCATCAATCATGAGCTGTGTCGGGTAAGAAATGTTTCTTTTGCTTGAAAAGTGAAAACTTGTCAATCCAACAAGACAGGCAGTTTTCATTGCCCTTTTCTGCCTTGGTTAGACATTGAGAGCACTCAGTAGAACTTAGAATTAGGAAAAGACCCAGCCTTGCAGTGCTGTGCCTCTGGAAGGTGCACCCTGAGATGTAAACATTGCACCCTTTATCGCAAAAATCCTCAGCTGAGGTTTGTGTTCAGGATTGATGTTCAGATTTCTGAACATGTTTACACACCAGGGTGCTTACCCACTGCAGAGGGAGAGAGCCCCAAATGTGTTGACCCATTTGATAGGGGGCAAGGTGTTCATTATAAATTCTCATCAGGCTGAAAAGAAACACCAGTCCAGGTGTCAAGGGAATTCTAATACTCTGTTATCTAGTTGTCTTAACTCCAGCAGTTAGCCACTATTAACTCTCAAAAGCTCTGGTTAACAAGCCCTTAAAATTTACAACCTCCAGCAACAAACTTCAGCTGTTATGATCTCAACTTTTACAATTTTAATTGACCAGCTCCCAGTCCTCTTAATAAACTTTGGTATGGAGTAAGGGGTAGAATAGGATAACCATGCCCAGACAAAGTGGGAGAGGGGAGAGCAAAGGTGGCAGAGAGAGAAAGAGAACAAGGATCACCAGTCCTTAGATACAACACTGGTCCTGCCATGTGGATGGCCCCGGTTTGGGCTCAACAAAGAGAATGAGAGAAAACCAGAAGAACTGATAAGCTTCCTTTCATGAGGTTTCTTTCCTCTACCTGGTGCACATATCACACATAAAAACAGATTTTTCATGCTACTGTGTTCCTGCATGTGCAGCCCCTCTGAGTCCTGCAGGAAGGGAGGAGCTGCTGCAGGTGCAAGAAAAGAGTATTTTATTTTTTATCCATTTGCTTGAAGTCCTGTTGTGCAAGCATCCCACTGCTGCTCATAAAATTTCTGATCTTGAGCATGAAACTTCCTTGGAAATATAAAGTGCAGTAATTGGGGTAAGTAGTACATCTATCTCTCTTTTTATAAGAATGTGTATTGAATTCTTGTGCCAGTGGCATGGCAAAAGCTTTCATGGCAGTTCTTTGAAGACCATGCTTAAGTAAATCTAATTCTGTTTTCACAGCATCTAGGGACAAAAAAAATTAAAAAAAAAAAAAAAAAGTAAAAAAAGAAAAAGAAGAAAGAATGCCCAAACCTTGTAGCCTCAGGATAAGAGAGAAAGCTGCCTGGGCACAGAATGGAGCCTGATTAAATGAGACTGTGATGGTCAAAGCAGCTACAGCAATCCCCTGATATAAGTAAAGGTCAGGGGTACGGTGTGACACAGACAGCTTTAAGGATGGGTTCAGGGAAGATGAAAAGCAGCTTTGTTGGACCTCCTAAAAACATATTTCCAAAGCTAAAAGGTGGCGTGGGAGAGAATGAAACTCAGGGTGCTTTTGGTGACAAATTTTCAAATACCTGGAAGGTTCTGCTGGACTTTTTGTTACTGATGATGCATTAAGGGATGCTTCAAAGAGCTTTGAAAGCACAGAGGGGTGGCACACAGGGGATGTGGTAGGAGACAGAGAGAAAAGGGAGGCACAAAAGGACAGTAGTGATCAATATTAAGCTGTGCAGTTCTCTGCAACAGCATTTGGAAAGCTGCTGTCCCATTTCTGAAAGCCTGAGTGAGAGATGGCAAATTAGTACAAAGCCCAACAGATGAGAGCTTGGGTTGATTAGCTGTGCCAGTGGCTAGGAAAAGAGGTGTCCTGAGAGAATAGTTAAGAAAAAAATCTGGAAGGATGTCAGCCACCTCCTCGCTCTCACCCCTTGCAGAATCAAGTGGCAAGCAAAGTAATACTGGTCAGTGTTTCAATGTTGTTTTGTTCTGTATAAGCTGCTATAATTCAGAGTAATTCATATAATGGCAGAAATTCAAGGTCCTGATGACTTGGAGGGAGTTGTTCACTTTTTAATGTGCTTCTTGGAAGCAGCAAAGGTTAGGGCTCCACTCTTTGTTCTCCCCTATCCATATCTCTCTATCCAGAACTTCCAGTGCGTTGTCAGGAGGAACTCTTCTGTCTGCCCTTTGAAGTGTGTAGGAAAAAGGGAAAAACTTTCTCTAATGAAGATGCTAAATCAACTAGTTGAACATGTCCAGCTGGTTCTAGTTGTCACTGTGTGGGAGAAAAATCTGCGTTGTAACCAGACTGCTTGAGCTGATGGAGAGTGAAATATGGTAATCTGAACAAGAGACGATGAATCTGTTACAAAGATCTTGGAGAAAAATCCAATTTATTGCAGTCCAAGTTCTAGTGTCCGTATTTCTTCAAAAGGAAAGGGTAAGCAGGAGAGAATCTGCTCTAAAATGAGAGATGAGGGGAAATTGGAGAAATTCCACACTCTCAGACCCAAGGGTGTCTACAGGTACTGCTCTGTGCTGGGCTCAGGTCTGAAAACCCCTTACCCTTTGTGCTGCCATGGCCTCCACCTTTGCAGTCATTTCCAAGGATTGGAACTTCCAAGAAATTCCAGATGCCTTGGTCTGGTCTGGTCCGTAATTACTCCAATCCAATGTGGGTAATTAGGGGACTGTAAGTCTTGGAACCAGTCGTGTAGTCATCTGAGAGAACAGTTAAGATTTAGTTCATGAAAATCGAAGTGTAAGTCACCTGGGAAAAAAGAAAGGTGAATGAAAACCATATTTTCTCACAGTTTTCAAGTGGGTTAATATGTTATATACACTATAATATTACACAGAATGCTGGATCATATTGCATGCAGATCTCACCAGTCTCATTGGCCTTCAAAAAGCAGGTGGATGATTTAATTTGAACTGACTTAGAAAATTGTTTATTTTGGGCAATACCTGCAAGAGTTTTAGATGGCCATGTGTAAAGATTCAGTGGGCTCATTGGGCACTACAGCGTGTTTCATGTGAGAAGGAGAGGAGGAATGTGATTTCATGTTAGGCAGCATTAGTTAGGTTCCAATTTATCCTGCAGGAGGAGAAGCACATCTCTGGAATGGGTTGTGATGAACAGCACATCTTGGTGGTTTGAGGCACTGGTCTGCTAACTTAGGCCACAGGGAGAGGTCATTGCTCCCCATTAGTGAAACTTGTTTGTTTTCTCTCCTTTTCTGTCCTTAGGAACTTAAAACCAAACAAACAACCAAAAAAAAAAAAAACAAAAAACCAAAAAACCTAAAGAAAGCCAAACGCACAAAAAAAAAAAAAAAAAGAAAAAAAAAAGAACGCAGGTGCTTTGGAACACAAAAGAATCAAAGTACTTACTTGCTTGACTTACTGTGAGTCGAAACCACATAGAAGAATTTTTGTGAAAACAGATCTCTGATCAATTTTGTAAGTGTCAGAGTCAGAATTGTCCAGTGGGAAACAGGACTTGTGAGCTAATTTGATATGGGACCCTCACTTCCATTTTTGTTCTATTTGCAGTCTGTATTATCAGAGGAAAATGAGGAGCTGTCCTTTCTTTTCTCTAGCTCCCTTTTTCAGGATATTTTAGTGTCTTGTCCTTAAATGGTGTTTGAAAAGCTGCATCTATTAGGACTTGTAAATAATTGAACTTTGAGAGAGTGTTTCCTTATGTTGTATCCTCTGTCTTTTGAACCTCAGGAAGGTTCAAAAGATTATGCATTAATTTGCTCAGTTCTTGAAATAGTTGAAGTTAATTTCTATTTCCTCTTTCAGATAAAAATAGCTTGCCTTAAATTCTATCTAAAGTTAAACTAGATTTAAATAGCTGTAATATTTTACCTGGCTTTTTGGGAAAATGTGATGAAATCAGTCTTTTTGTCCTCCCTACCCTTTAACACCTCCTACTGTAAAAAAGACCTTAAGTGGACACCATTTACTCTCAGAGTAAACATAGAATGGAAGACAGATCTTGCACAGGTTAACTTTTTTAGCTCAGTCCTGCAGGAAAAAAAAAATAAAATAGCAGAACATCTTTGTGGAAGCAGAGATAGCAGATTCTCAGAGGAAACGAGCCAGAGAGGTAAAACTATCTTGGGATTATTTATGCTTTTGTATCCATACCTTGCTGTCAGCAGTTGCTGTTTTTTAAAAGCAGCCCTGCTTGCTTCTGGTTGGGATCCAGAATTTTTGAGCATCCCTGTCCTCCACCAGCTGAGAGTCTTGCCCCAGGTTTTTGACAGAGCAGCACCTTAAGGCACCTGCAGCTCCTTTCCTTTGTTTTCTTTTACAGACACAAGCTGTGCAAAGTTTGGGTACATGCAGAAAGGTATTTTTTTTTCCCAGTGGTTGCTTCCTCTATACATTTGTACAGTACTCTTTGTCAGCATTTGTCTACCTGGTTAAGAAAACAACCAAGTAACCAAAAAACAAACCAAAAAAAACCCCCAACAAGCAATTAAACAAACAACTCCCCAAACCAAACAGATAGACAAACAAAAGCCCTCAAACAAACAAACAACAAAAAACAAACAAACAAAAAACAGCCAAGAAAAACCAAATCCCAAAAATACCCAAACAAGAAAAAGCCCAAACACACCAAAAAAACCAAACAAGCAAAACAAAACAAAACAAACACAAAAAAAACCCCTCACAAAACCCCCAAACCCCCCACTATGTTCAAATAATTCCATGTAACCTTAAGAGAAAAGTCTCTAAATAGGTTGAATGGCCATGAACATTAAGAGATCATAGAATAAAGCCAAGATGCTTCTGAGTATGCTGATGCTGTAAAGTCTTACTGTATGAGCAATGTTTCAGGCATCTACAAATTATATTTACTAGAATCAGCCTGCCTGGGGAATTTCCTGCTGGGGCTGCATTCCTTGTGTTTTTCTTATGGATCTCTGTGTGTTTGCTTCTCACTCTTCCCATAAGGCAAAAAACTGAAGGTGCTGTAATTCAAGGGCCAGGATAAATTTTTCTGTGTCATTCCAGCCAGTGTAAATTTTGATTTAGCAGCAAATGGGAGCAGAGATGTGGCTTTTCATTAAGCATCCGTATTTACTTTTTAATCATAATACACTTATCTTAATAGAAAATTATGAAAACAAACAAACAAACTTATTTTCTTGGTTTTAATCATGTTTCAGGCAAATTACGTGGCTACTCTATGGAGAAAGATGGAGCAAATTCTCTTTGAGGTCATCTGTATTTTTGAGTTCCTTAATGCTGTCATGATAAAGACTCCATGATGCTTTCTCCTGTTTATTTTTCATACTCTGGTGGTGATCCTCCCTGCCCAAGTCACCAAACTCAGTAAACCCAAGTAAAACACAATAAATGGGCACAGACACATGGGATAGTTCCAAGATTAATGCATGAAAGGATTGTTTCTTGATCACCAAGACCTACAGCTTTCAAAATATTTGTCCTTCAAAATCAGAGGTTTTAAATACACTCCATTGATTTCAGCTGTGTTAGAGTTATTTTTAAGCCATTTCCCATTTCTTTTATTCACTTCGTAGCTACTGAAGTTTTTAGGAGTAAGAAAGTAAATCATACTGATTACAGGCTTCCATTAAACAGAAATAGTAATTTTCTGCACTAGAATTACAAGCATTTTTCATTTAAAGATAATTAGATGTATATAGTGGATCAGCCTAAAATTTGCAATTAAAATGACTGAGTAATATAATAGAAGAATTTCTTGGAGAAAATGAATTTTTAGACTTCCATAACTATCTCTGGAAGGAAATGAATGTATATATAGTAAGTGTTTTCTTACCAAGGGTGAAACTGTTGCTCTTCACAAAAGGCAGAGAGCAAAGAAAAATTGAGAATTTATATTGGATGTGCCATAAGAATTGGGATATTTCCAGAATACAGTGCCTGTTCAAAAATGTCTCTCAACAAGGTCTTAGTGGTTATCAAGGTTTCAAATTCAAGTATTCATCAATCAGTATAAGCCTATTGAAAATGGTTAACATCTGAGTGTAGTCAATCCTAAAGGTAAATCTTAAAGGTAAAAAAATGTATCTTTTTATTTTAAAGATAAATTCCCTCTCAGATTAATGAACATACACTCAGTCATTCCAGTATTCCCACTGTTGGTTTTAGATGGAAACTGAATTTTTGGCTGCAGTTCAGGTAGCAGCTTATTTGACCTGGCAGTCCTCCGTGCTCAGCAGTGATGTGGCTATCTGAAATGGGAATAATGTGTTTTTCTTTCACTGGTGTTGCCACAAGAGGATTTAAATCATCTGGCACCATTTCAGTCGAGGGCTATTCCGGCAGGAAAACCTAAGGACAGCAGAATCATCAAAATGATAGACTAGGACAGAGAAGTCATAGGGATAAAAGGACGCAATGGTACAGACAATAATGGTATCACTTGAGGTATTTAAAGAGTAAGTCAAATGCTTTCTAAATAAAAGCAGTCCTCAAAAATATGTAAACTGGGTTTGGGGTTATTTTTCCCTTTAACCAGTGAAAACATTGCAATTGTGTAATAGAAACATATATTTGAGGGTGAAACTAAATCTGTTAAGAGAAAAACCTGACACCAGCAATTGAGTCTATAAATAAATTTGAAAGGTCTGTTCATAAGGCCTCCTGCAGCAGTCCCCTGTTTTGCAGTGGACACTTTCTCCTTGTTTGTTAGCAGCAGAAGGTGAGGCTCAAGGTTGTGGAGCTTTTAGAGATTTTTAGGATGACTGAGGACGTTTCAGTTGTGGAGTGTGACTGGTTATAAAAAGCAGGACTCTGATGAAATTGTGGTTATCTTACTTGGACATTCCACGTTCAAACTGAAGCACTCAAACCTGGGTAATTGATGAAAATGCCTTTTTCCTGGATGAGAACCTTATCCAGGGACTCCAGGCGTCTGCATTTGGGATTGCTTCTTGTTTTGTGCTCCCGAAGCATTTGTCATGATGAAGACCTGCTTCACGACTAGTAAACCATTTGGACAGCTCATACCAGAGAAATAAATGTGTACAAACCATGCTGTGGCTCCCTGGGGTCTTTCTGGGGACTGTGAGTGCGGGCACTTTGCAGGTCTTTTGTGGACTGGTAATTGGGGTCTCATTTTCAGAGCAATAAAACTCTTGGGTCTCCGTGTGTAAGTTGCATCCCCTGCTCCTGGTAATTCTGCTGCATCATGCAATCCTCAGAGTCCAGAGACTCTGGGCAGCACAGACCTGCTCTAAATAGTTCTCAGTCTGATTTAGTAAAACAGCCTGATGATAATAACAACCTGGGAAGTGCAAATAGCATTTTCTGTCTCATAACTAAACATAGTTACTAGCATTAACTAGTAACTCCTGGAGAAATATTTGATTTTATTGAGCATGCTCTTTGATTTATGTGCAACGTGCTTATTAATTAGTCAGTGGTATGGAAGGCTATTTTCAGATGGGTGGTAACATCTGAAAATGCTCTGTGTAGAGCAGGCCCTTTCCTAAAATGAAGAGCTGATGTGTTATGGGAGGCTTTGGGGCCAGATTTCTTGAGATTTTTTTTTTTTTTTTAAATACACCAAACAAACAGGGGATGTGTGCAGATATACACACAGAGGGATGGATAAGAATGTGCACTACGAAAGTTTGAGAAGGAAAACCCAATTTTGCCCCAGCCCAGCACAAAGAGGCTGGACACGTTTATCCCCTCTGTGTTGTCTGGTCCAGCAGTGGGTTGATAGTGTTTAGCACTGCAGTGCCAAAAGCAAACTGCAAATCCCTGGCGTGGGATGTAGAGATAGAATAAAACCTCACACAGGGCTGTGTCATCTGCAGAAACTATCCCAGTTTCTCTCATAGCTCGGGGCTGTGCCAGAAGGCACAGACCACTGCCAGGATTTTGTACTTTCTGCTTTCTTGTCCCTTTTCTTCCCTATTTTTTCCCCCCTGGTTCCTTCCCCTTCCCATCACACAAACACACACATCCTTGGTTTAGTAATGAAATGTGAGTGGTGTTTGCTGGGACAGAAGGAGATGGAATAGGATCCTGAGAGGAAATTTGAAAGCTGCCCTTTGCCAAGTGCTTATAAGCCATGAATCAGCAGACAGGAGGGAGTGTCATAGAAAAGATCACCAGGCTCTTTTATCTGTGTAAAATTAGAGATGCTTGTCATGTTATCAGACAGCTGAATGTCTGCTGTTAATTCCTAGACTGTCTTGCTAGGTATTAGGTACTTAAAAACCATACCACAGTATAAAATATCTAAATGGAACCATCTATTTCTTTTTTCTTGTCTGTTTTAATTGCCCTGTTAGTAACAAGTAATTTTTTTCATGTTTAGAACAAAAGAATTAAGCGCCACACTTATTGCAGATTGGTTTCATCATTTAGAAAAAAGAAAAATCACTTAATCTGATAAATTCTGCTTTGAATTATTTGTTTCTTTGTAGTGAAGCAATGATTTGTGCCCTTCTGAATTCACTGTCTTGTTCTTGCCCTTTCCATAAACTGATAGTCTGGGTCACTTGGGGGTTGAGATATCAAAAAAATGTGAGGAATTTAATAGCCTGGCTGTGCTTCTCACAAAGCTTTTAGTCTCATGTGGGAATATTTGAAGCGAATAAAGTAAATTCTCAGTAAAATTTTTCACTTTCAACCCTGTGGGGTTTCTTGGGATTTTTTTTTTTTTTTTTTTTTTTTTTTTTTTTTTTTAATGATGGAAATCACTAAGTGAATTTTAGTTACCCTCTTAGTCATGTCTGGAGGAGAAACATTATTTTAGAAGTGCTAAATAACCCAAAGTGCAAGCTAAAGTTATTTCTGAAAGTGCAAACCCTCTAAGCATTATTGTATAGGTTATGTACAGTATTCCAGGTAGTGGAAAACAGCTTGGCAGGGCTTCATCTATTTTAGGGATTTTTTTGTGTGCATGTGGAGGGAGGTCATGGAAATGTTTGTATTTGACCACAGCATCCAGTGACAGCCTTGTGACAAATTTCTTTTAAAGGTTCTTTCTGTGCATTCTGTTTGGACAGAGTGGAATCATTCTGAGAGCTATAATTTCAGCAGAAGTACAGAATGCTTTGATTTGAGTTTGCCTCACCATCAGTCATTAAACTGACAGGTTCATGAAAGCCAGGCTTGCAATTTTAACACACACCCCTTTTCTCTGCTCCTTTGCAGCTGGAGAGGTAACAACCTTTCTGCTGTCCTTACCCAGATGGGTTGCTTATGAGCCAAAAAAAAAAAAAGTAAATGTGTACCCTTGGTCAAAATCAAGGCTCAGAAAAGACTGAGAAGGTGCAGCAGGCACATGTGTTCAATTAAGTTGAATATGACATAGATAAGTTGCACATGCCTTGGACAGAGGAACTCCAGAGTTGTCTGTGATGTCAAACCTGTAGGACCTGCACTGGATATATTTCTCATTACACAGTTAATATATAATTTTTCTTTTATTGTAATTATGATTTGGTGGTTTTCTGGTTTTTGGTGGGTTTTTTTGGGTTTTTTTGGGTTTTTTTGGTTTTTTTTTTGTAAAGTCAACATCGTTAAGATTGCTTAGCAGTGGAAGTTTTGAAGGATTTTTCTCATTTAACTCCAGGTGTCAGGCTGTGTTATCTAAAGCAATGTAACATAATTTTGGATTCACAGAAAATGCAATTTTAGAGGATTTTATTTCATATCAGACCTTCCCAGCTCTGCCCTTATAGACCTGCCCCATTTGCCAGTGTTTTTCACATGAACATGAAAAAAATATGTTCCTGTCTTCACCTGACTTGGTTAAAGTGTGTACTGAACAATAATCCAATATCTCCTGAGCTGAGTATTAGTAATCATTAAAAGAATATGCAAAAACCACTTCCAATTTTCAGACTATTAAGTATGAATAATTTACATGAAGGAGTGCTCCTGTCAGTACTGAAGCTGTAAACATGGAGGGAAAGCATCATGAAAGAGCAGTGGTTGAAATTCATCAGAATGTGTTGATGCTTTATCTGTCCATTCAGGATTCCATGTTTGTGGTAAGCTGTCCAGCCCTCTGTGTGTGCCTAAATTCACTTTAAATCAGTGACCATGACTGTTTATAATCCAGGAACTCACTGAGATCTTTTAGAATCAGATTTTTGGCATCTCTATCAGAAATGCTTCATCTAACACATCCTTAGCATGCCACTTGCCTTTTCCATGGGTTAAATTATGAATATTATGATATTATGAATCTATCATCAGTTAGATCTTTGAATCCACATTTCAGAGGGAGCTATAAATACCTCCATGCTGAGAACTGGCTCGTTCTTCTAAATGCTGTCCCATCTGTACTACTGTACTCCCTGAGCTCATCCAATCATTCCTCTTCTGTATCAATGTATTGACAGCATTCCCCAGCTTTGTTCCAGCAGCCAGGTTGATAATGGAAATGCTGAAACACCTATTTAGTGGCGTGGATCAGCAGCAAGTGGCTCTTTGCTGGAGCCACTCTTTCCAGCACGCTCATTATCCACGTGAAGTCCGGATTCACTTTGCATTTCCTGTGCTAATGATGCTGACAGGAGGCCCTGCTAGCACGGATCTGGTGAGTACAAGTCCTCCAGCATCTTGCACAAAGAGCAGCAGCTACAATTAAATCACATGGAGAACAAGGATGGAGCTGACCTGTTATGGTAATGATGCATTTTGGGGTCTCCCGTAAAAGATGATGGTTTCAGACACGCATTAGACTCATTAGAATTTCACTGCAGAGTGTCTGAGACCAGAAAAGTGACACTTCTAATTAGTCTGGGAGGCCCAGGCAGGGTGTCTGTTGTCATGGGTGTCTGCATGCCTGTGATAGCTGGGATGTGAGGGGCAGAATGAGGGTTCTGATGACACAGTGAGAGAAAGAATCCGTGACATATGGCTGTGCCTCCAGGTGTCCACTGCAATTATGGACACAGCCTGAGAGCTGGTAGGGGGAAAAAATAAAAAGTCAACCTAAAAGAGCAGTGCAGATGTGCTCACAAATGCTGTTGTCATCTGCATTTCACTGAGGAATGGTGCCAACACAAAATATGTTACCACAGTGAAAGATTTCCTTGGAGGTGTTCAGACCAACGATGTCCCTTTGGTCTTCAGCTTGGTTCTGCTTTTAGCTCTATTAATTTGTGGATCAGTGAAGGAAAATCATGGGTGGTGAAAAGAAAGTAGAAGAATAATGTTCCTTCTCCAAGGGAAAGGGTGAAGACATCTGTGTGGAAGGTGGTTGTGAGCACAACAAAAGGCTTCAGTCTAAAAACTGCACAGGGAAAGTGACAGATACTCACCTGCCCTTAGATCATTTTGAACCTTGTTTTGGGGCAGTGATCAATCATAAAATTTAACTGCATTTTATCAACAGCTCTGTCTTCTTAAAAGATACTATTTAGCTGAGGTATTATCTCAACCAGATTCTGCATAGCATTCTCCATCACTCTTTAGGAATATTTCTCTTGCTTGATTCATCTTCTTTTTCTTCCATGCCTGCTCCTTTATGACACAATTGCATAACATTGTAAAATTTTATGTGAGGCTGTTTTTTTCCCCCCGTTTTTGATATCATTTCTTCTGTTCCTTGTCTTCCTGATCCATGCCATGGGTTATGTCAGCAGGCAAACATTAAACAATTCAAATGCTCATGGAGTATGGCTGACAAAACAGCCAGAAATAGTGCTAAAGTGCTCTGCAGAATGAGCTCCCACTTTAAACCTAATCCTGAGCATACTTCCTGTGCTATAAAGGGTCTTGCTGAGTTCAAGGACGTGTTAGGATGGCTTTCACGTGTCAGAAAACATTTACTGCTTTCAGTGCTTGCCATAATGTATTGGGGAAAAAAAAAAAATCACTTGTACCTTCTATTTTTTCATGGCTACAAAAGGTCCACAACAAACCAATAGTGGTGAGAGTGCTTCATAATATTTGTGGAAATAATATTTAAACTAGAATCTAACAGCTTTAAATTAGAACACTGTTTTTTAACAGCTGAGGGAAGATTAATGAAAAACAGAAAAATAACCATTAAATAATCGGTGTAGCACATTCTTTATTAAAATCCCATATTTGTATTAACATTTGTGTGGATTCCTGAGCTTCACCAAATTTTTTTTTTTGTTTTTTTTTTTTTCTTTAACTACAGAGGACTGGTATTTGGCAGCTTCTGGAGCACAACTGTGGGGTTTATACGTGTGGAAGTAAAATGTAATGTTCCCTGTGGTTTAATACACTCAAACTGCATAAACAGTGTGGAGAACAGACTGACCAGACATTCTTTTAGAATGTACTATATACTTATATTTAAAGAATGCACAATAACAGATATAAAGATATAACAGACATCACAGCATTTCTTACTAATACATCATAGTTAATATAGAAAAAACAGGGGGGTGTTGGACCCAAAGAGCATATGGGTGCCAAACATATTTTAGTATATGGTTTTATTTTTGTGCATTTGGTTTGTGTGTGAAGTTTGGTATTTCCAAGGCCAGAGTTTTTGAATGATAAAATATTTCCATGGTTCTCTGGCTCTTGGTTGCAGAGCTACATACTCTGCCTCTCTGTATGCCCTTTATAAACTGCAGAAAGAAGTAATTTGCCTTAGAAAGGGTAGGACAGGACTGAAGCTGTGTCTGTGGCTTTCACTTTTGATGCTAATTTTCAGCTTTTTTTTTCCCTTCAATTGTTTGAGCATGTAGTCAGGACAGATTCAGGAAGTGGAGCACATGAAAACAGACTTCTATCTTCTGCACTCACATTTGCTAGACTATGCTTGAGCAAACCCTTTCTTTTTTAATACTTTTTTTCTTTGTTTGTTTGTTTGGTTTGGTTTGGTTCCTGGCTTGCTGGTGTGGGGGGTTTATTTTTTTTTTTACATAGGAACTGTGTTGCAGAGCCCCACTCACATGACAGATTGAGCTGCAAATTGATGTGAGAGATTGATGTGAGGCTGCTGAGCATAAAGAGTGGTTTGGGATGGAAGGGACCCTAAAAGTTCATCCAACCCCACCCAGTGCCCTGGCAGGGACCCTTGCCCCATCCTGCTCCAGCCCCAGTGTCCAGCCCGGCCTGGGGCACTGCCAGGATCCAGGGTCAGCCACAGCTGCTCTGGGAATTCATCCCAGCCCCTGCCCACCCTCCAGGGAACAATTCCTGCCCCACATCCCACCCAGTCCTGCCTCCTCTCAGTTTGAAGCATTTCCCCTTGTCCTGTCACTCCATCCCTTGTCCAGAGTCCCTCTCCAGCTCTCCTGGAACTCGTGCCTGTGGGCTCTGGTGTTGGATAACTACAGAGTAGATGGGAAAGGTGTCATTCACCCTGTTTCACCCCGTTTCCTTCTCTTGCCTGGCACATTCAGCTGCTTCAGGGGTTGTGATATTCCCTAATTCTCTCACCTACTCACTGGAGCCTCTCTAGCCTCACCTGGCCTATCAGGTACTAATTCCTCTGTGAAAACTGGGATTTAAAAGCAAGAGAACAATTAACTTGGAAACTTTAGCTCAGGAATTCTACCTGCTGGAATGGAACACATTTATTCTGCTGGCTGTTCAGCTTAATCATCTGGCCTATATCATTTCTCACTGTGTAGGATTGTCTTCCTGCTGAACACACATTAGTTCTTAATGAGGTAACTAATTTTTAAAATTTAAATCATGTGGCAGGCACGGTTCTCCATCAGAGACAGTTCCAAGGCTTGATGTCAGAAGGAGCCTTTTGATTTAGCTCTGAAAAGACTGGCAGGTTGAGAAAATCTGCTTCTGGTCATTTTAATAAAAATGTAGAGAGGATATTATGAATTCTTGTACAGCCCTTGACTGGCACCTCACAGACCTTTGACAGAGAGCTGGTAACCAGCCATAGCATTTGTTTGGAGCTTGCATGGGGCTCAGCTCCTTCATTTAGATATCAGCAGCATATCTTTTTTCCATTTAAATAACTGTATCATTTCAGATGTCATTTTGTGAGTAACAAATGTGAATATATTTTCTAGCTTTTCTTCCCCCTATTTTTAACCAGCTCATAGCGTGTGTTCTTCTGTGTCCCCACTGTAAATCACATTTGGCTTGTCAGGAAAATGTACTTAAAATATTTAAATACTTCAGTGAAAACTTTTCTAGTTCTGTATTTTGATTGCAAGAACAGATTTTAAACTGTTACTGGTATTTAGCATATTTATAGAGTGGGATGGCTGATAACTGATGATGGATAATTGGGCTGCATATTTTGGCATGGAATGGGACACGATATGGAATAAATTTTCTAGAGCCAGCTATTTTCACCCTCTAAGGAGGTAACTATTCTGAATTTCTTAATATTCTACTCAGTGAACTGATGCACATTTTAAAAATAAATTCTATTATAATGCATGCATATTTTTGTTTAGCAAAGCAGATGAAAACAGTTCTTGGAAATCAGAGAGGTGTGGGAGTGCCTGGTCAGCCATACCAGGGAAAGGTGCCATTTATGCCTGTGAGGGAAAACACCCAAAAAAAGGAGCTATAGAGCCAAGGTTTCGATGTTTGTGTGGGCAGGGACCCTGCACAAAAAATTGAACCAATTCTCTACATGTTCCCCTCTCCTTTTGACTTAGAGACTTTCCTGGAGGAGGCAGCTTTAGTCTGTATAATGATGAAAATGTGTCCAATTTCCTCCATCCTCCTTTCATCCTTCAGGAGGAAGGGCTACACCCAGAAGGAATATGGAGCTAATGTGCAGGTTTATTGGCAGGTCAGCCCTGGGGGAAGAGAGGGGTGGAAGGTGGAGATGAACTGTGTGGGAAGAGAGGGCACAGCTCTTTGTGGTGCACTCTGAAACAAAAGAAAAACTAAAAGGGAAATAAAAAATCTCTTTTTCCCCATCTTGTGATTGATGCAGGAGAATCCTCGTTATGAGCAGGGAGATGTGGCAGGTCTGTGTGAATGAAATTTCTGCCTTTGAAACTTTCCTTGAAGCAAGGAAATTGTGCAATAAGGTAAAAAAAAAAAGAACCCAACAAAACCCTTCAAAGAGTAGGAGCTGGAGAGCTGGGCCCAAGCTGCTATTCTCATATTTGAGTGGAACATGATGGAACATTGGAGTTGTGAGGAATCCACAACCCTCCTTTACTCCTCTTGCCTTCTTCTTGGCACTTTCCTCCTCCTTTTCCTCTTCCCTGGCTCCTGCTCATTGTCACTTCTATTTAGCTCAGATAATACTCCTACCTTAATGGTAACTGTGCTTCTTTACTCTTTGTCGTAAACAGGGTAAATAACATAAAAAATTAAAAAACAAAGCATAAAATGCTCTCTCTTGCAGTAATGAGGAGCATGGCCACACTGGGCATATATTCTTCCTACACAGGTCTCATGATGAATGATATTTCCAATAGTACTGAATCAGAAACTTAAAGAGAACACACATTTTTTAGATGTCTGAGTATGTTTTTAACTATTCTTCTGTTAACTTTAAATTTTCTTTCTGATACAAAATGCAATTACTTTCTATCTGTGGCTGCTCTGGGAATTGGAGTCTAAAAATTTACATTATTATTTTAAAAGGCTTTGAGCCATAGACAAAGGTTGTTTTATTTTCTCTTCCTGAACTGCTGAAGTTTTAATAGCAAAATGCTTTTGCACAATTAGCAGATTAATAATCAAGGTTTTTAAGACTGCTCAAGATTAGGAATTTATCTCTAGGCTTCTGAAGTTCTCAAATGTAATCAGTTTAATTAGTTAGATGATGCCATCTTGAAGGATGTTAAAAATCATTGAGCATTGGGCTGTTCCTGCTCTCCACTTCAATTTTCTCCCCTTCAGAAATGTGTTCTCAGTTGAGTGCTTAATTCCCAGTGAGCCACGCAATGCTGGTTAATTTTAGAGGTTATTTTAATAGTTTTTAAATAGTAGTGTAAAGGTAAGGCTTACCAAAATAACCAAATTTAGTAACTGAGAAAAATTTTTATCTTGTTCTGTCCCTGGAAGAAAGTTTTTTTCTGCTTGTCAGTGTTCTTCAATTTTTATATCTTTTGGTAAAATCTGAGTTGATGCCTCTTTCTTGTTCAGCTGCAAAGTATCTAAAAAAAAAAAATAACTAAAGGAATATTAAATTTTCAGAGTTAGGCAAGCGCTACAGAGGAAAGAAACACAAAATTAATGTTGTCTGAATGGCCTTTACTTAGCTTATCTTTGGCTTGTGATGTAATAAATGATTCCAAGCTGTTTTCTATCTTAAAAGTGGATATTTTTCGTTATGCCACGAGGCAGGGGTTGGATGTTTTTTCACTCAGCAGAGCATCTCCTCATTCAGTAAGAGGTGACTCTTCAGCTGCTCCTTGCATTTATTATTATCCTCATCATGCAATGATCTCAGCAGCAATGCAGAATTCTTTTGAATATTAGAAGAGAAGACAGCAGTTTTGTGCAGTGCTTACAGATACAACCAGATATTTTTGTCCTCCCTTCCTCTCAAATATGTGAGTGTGTGGTACCTGTTGCTCAGGTAAAGTGAAACTTTTTTTGTCAGTTTGGTGATTGAAAAAAAAAAAAAAATCAAACTTACTCAAAATTATTCCTGAATAGAAGTCGATTAAAAGTTTTAGCAGAACATTAAAAACTTAAAAATAGAGAGAGGTATGTGATAAAATATCAGAGTGGATTCAAACTTTGTGTTGTGGGTCCACATCTAGTTACCTATGCCCTTGGACAAGATGGTCTCAGTTTAAAGCAGATAGAAATATTTCTTAATCCAGTGTTTTGGTAAAAAGTGGTCTTTTGTCATGTTTTATTGCTGTAGGTTTTGCCTGGGTTCAAAAAGCAGTACAGACATACTCACGAAATAAAAGTCACTAACTGTAAACTGGTGGAAACTCAGAGTGTATTGCTTTTCACTGATTCTGTAAACCTCTGCTCTAAACTGCTGCTGGCTCTGCTGAGAGCTGCTCTCTGCCCAGTACTTAGTCCCATCCCACCTGAGCAGTGATTTTTCAGCTCCATCAGGAAAACTCCTCAGGCTGCCCTTTCTGGGACAACACCTGTCCAGAGCCCAAAGCTGCACGGAGCTGAGCTTCCTTCCCCTGGTATTTATCTCTGAGTTATGCCTCCAAACCCATTTGCCCTGCAATCACAGCAGAGTTAGGCATTATCTATTGCACACTATTCAAAACCTGGAACAGAATGATTAATTTCCCTGCAGGACTCATCCTTGTAAAAGTCTCTTTGCAAACTTCCTGAATGCATCTGAAAATATTTACATAACAGCCCCCTGAAATGAGACCAGGTCATTGCACCTGCTGGAACAGGACACTTGAGGCAGGACACGCTGTCTGCCTGGTATTCTCACAGTATTCCACTTTTTGAGGAGAGTTTTAAGAGTTCAGCTAACAGAGCTCACGTTCATTGCTGGGGATTCACGTTCTCATCAGTTTTGTCTGTAACATCTGGAGTTCACACAAGGAGCATCACAGGTAGCAGCCCTTAAAAAGCAGTGTGGGTGAAAGGCAAGGCAGTTCTGAGGTTTCATTCCACTGTTTTAACCATGAGATCATTTTTTTCCTTTTTCTGTAATTACCTGTGTCAATCATTTTGTATCAGATGGCACTTCCAGTAAATATAAACCCAGTGGTGCCTCCAATATCTTTCACCACTGATTCGTGATGTTGACTTTGTGAATAGCTGTTTTGCAGACCAAACTGGAGGAAAAAAGTTCTTCCTCCACACTGAAAATGTTGGTCTTTTTTTTTTTCTGTAATAATACATTCTGTGGTTTTGGAGTGTTTTTCACTTTGCTAAGGAAACCACAGCAATCACATTTCAAAATGAAATCTTGTTTCAGGAGACAAATTGGACATACTTATGCCATTTGGAAAACATTAAGATTTTTCCTCTGGGAGTCCAAGTTCTTATTGAAGTTCAATTGTAATTGGCAATTTTCAGCCCATTCTGTTTTTCCATGAGTAGCTGATCTTCTGTTTCAGTACAACTCAGCTTGCTCAGCTATAATGCACAGGAGCTCCAATTTGTGTTTTAACCATGAGTTAACAAAACAGATTTTCACTTGCCTCATTGGCATAGATGATTATAATGTTTTCTTTCATTTAAATGCTGTCTGAAGCAGAAAACCTGGAAGACTTCAGTCCAACAGAAGAAGGAAAGAAGTTACAAACCCATATTTGTCATGTACCTTTTGCAGAGCTGTTGATACATAAACTGGGGAGTCATTTCCTCTATTCATTTTGAAATTCAAATGATTTTAAGATGGAGAATAATTGGTACACCTTCCTGGTAAGTGCTTCTGCATTTTAGTTTACAAACAAGAACTTGTTCTTGTCAGAGTGCTGTGTTAAAGCCACGCACCTGCTGCAGGTTCTGCTTTCTTCCATGTGTATTTCAGACTTTTCCTCTTAAAAATCTGGACTGACTTCCTTTTAAAATATTAATTATCAGTGCTTTCTTGGCAGAAACCCATAGTTTTTCCAAGTGCTTCCACAGGGAGCTGGAATCAGCCTTTGGGTGAATGATGTTTGTTATCCACAACTTTTAAATCCATTATTATTATTATTATTATTATTACTATTACTTATTTTATTTCTGCCTAGCCCATTTTTTATTGAGTGTTTCCTTGTGTTTCCCTGAGATATCTCTGTCAAGAACCCCACACCTGAGGTGAGAATTGTCTGTCTCAATAATCAAGACTTTCTCAGGTACTTTATATTTGGAGATGCTGAAACACCTCGGCTGTCCACCAGCTTCCAGATCCACTGCATCCCAGCACACAGACACAACAGCTCCAGAAGGGCAGTATGAAAACTCCTGACTTTTCAGGCTTTTCAAAACAGCAACAATGACAAAAAAACCCTTCAAAGTCCTTCTGTAAATGGCAGAGCTCCTTTCAAGTCTTACACGTGGAAGGCAGTTTGTGTTAATTCATCCAAAGGAGTGAGTGAGATTCTTAATTTACCTTTCCACTTGCCCAGCTGGCAGAATTCCTGTGTGTTTTGGATTCATAGAGGCTGCGATCCCCACAGTTATCTGATCCCAGAAAACAGGTAATGCACGTTTGGATTATTTGATGGTGAGTTAGCAGGACGTGTAAAAGGGTATTAAAATCTTACACTCTTTTATGTGACAGAGCTTTAGAGCAGGATTTTGGAAATCCCTGTCAGAATGTTTCTGCACATATCAAGCAGCTCTAGTATCTAAATCCAGAAATAAGAATTTATATCTTGCAGTATGCTTGCTTCCATAGAGATATACACACTCATTTCTTCTACTCAAGTACTACCAGAAAGTAATAAAGTCCTGCTTTTCATCAGAGAGAAAATAACCCACATTTTCCATCCAGTGGTGAAAAGGGGAGACATGGGAAGAAAAAAGCTGGTTAAAGGGTGCTGAGAGATTGGAATCTGGGGGCTCAGATTCTTTACAGACAAAGACTTCTCATGTGCTTTTATTGTGGACATCAGCAAGCAAGGCTGCTAGAAACACCAGTGATAACACAAATCCAATAAAACTACTTTGAGTTTTTTATCTCCAACCTAATCTGGTAAATTCTACTGCATGTTTTGCATTTATTTTGTGTTAATAATTTTCATGATGTTACAATACAATCTACAATACCAATTAGTAACCAAAACCTATTTTTCTGTACTCACATAACCATTCTGTACTCAACATAGCAACTCACATAACTTCTGCTTCATCTGCTAAGAAAAGAAAAAAAAAAACAAAACCAAAGATATCTCAGAGACTCCCAACAGACAAATGTTTATCTTAGCATCAAGATAAACATGAAGGAAGAGAACAGAGAATAGGGAAAGGCTGTTGTGTGTCTCATCATGCTGAGGAGTTCTCTGCACATGAACTTGTAAAGCAATATCTCTTATAGATGAATCTAAAATGTGTGAAATTGCCCATGCATGGAGTTATCTGTTACAATTAAACCCATGATGGATGTGTGAGTGTGGGCAAGCTGCAGCAGTGGGTATGATAAGCTATCCCTTAAAAGTGAATGCAGTGAAAATTTCAGGGAGGTGATGCACTGTGGAAAAGGAAAATGATATTTAGATAGAGTAATCATGGGAGAGTCTGGCTGGTTCATAAGTGCCAATCAATCCCCTGCTCTGCTCTCAGGTGGCAATTCAGAGTGTTGCCATGGCTGTCAGCCACTCAGGTGCAGCATGTACTCCTCTGTCTTACTAATTTCCAAGGGATGCAGGGAGGTTCTGAAATGATAATTGAAATATGTATGACAATCCAAGAAGGATCTCTGCTGAGGAGGTGCCACTTTTAGAGTAAAACCAGGAATAATTTACTCTCTTTGACTGATGGAAGAGTCAGGACTGGAAGGATTTCTCGTGTATTCAGGTGCTACCATGACAAAAAAAAAAAAAAAAAAAAAAAAAAAAAAAAAAAAAAAAAAAAAATTAAAAAAAAGTGTAGAACATAGGGAAAAAAATGTCATTTTCTTAGGGAGACAGGAAAGAGGAAAAACCAGTAAATATCTGGAAGCTCATGGTGTAGTGTCCAATATAGATTTTGTGATAACCTCTGAAGCAGAGGACAAGCCCTCCTTAACAAATGTACTCCTTTCTGAAAATACCCAGCAGGCAGGAGCAGAACAAGTAATCTGAGGGAAAAAAGCTATGAAAGCATTTTTCTTTCCTCCAAGGATTTTACTCATGTCTGTCTCTCTGTAAAGATTCAGCCATGGGGATGGAGAGATCTTACTCTGCACTCAATATTGTTTTTTTTTTTATCCTGCCCTGCTGGGATTTTTTTTTTTCTTCCCTCGTCCCTTTGTCTCTGGTGACAGGAATCTCCCAGACAGAAACACGAGAATGACCACAGCAGCTTGTTGCTGTTTATTTGAAATCAGGTTACCTTGCAAACACCCTCTCTATTCCATATTTCAGTTTTTTCTCCCTGTGCCTTTTCTTGTCCACCCAGTAATCCATGAGGAGGGAGGGCAGGAAGGGAGGAAGCACTCTGCTTGGGGATATCAGCAGGGATGGGTTATTCTCCTGAATGGGGAGGTCTGGGCAGTTTAATCTTTAATTTACTGTGTGGACAACTGTGTAGAGGTTTCAGAATTTGTTTTGAATGAGTGGGAGTGGGCACAGGCAGTGTTGCAAGGCACTACTGTTTCCATTTCACATCTTGAATCTCTGAAACAACAAGAGATCTGAGAAGTGCTCAGAGAAATTTTTAAGACTTCTTGTTTTTTTAAATTTTTTTTTCATCTGCCCTAAATGATTTTTTTTTTCAGAATCAAAGATTGTGGATTAAATGCAGAAAAATTTTCTAACAATATCAACATTGATTCACACATTTTTAAAAAGCAGATGTTTCAGACTAAGTTTGCTCTTTTGAATAGCCAGCAGAGATTAAACTATCACAGTAAGTTGTTGGGAGGAAATATCCATAGGATTCATATGATAAATAGTGAGTTATCTGTGGTGGGTTAGTTATCCATGGGTTTTGACCACCACAAAACAGAGTCTAAATTTCTGAAAGAGGTATCTTAATATTAAAAGCATGGCTTAAGTGTCCTGGGAGACACATTTTGTGAGACAATCAAGTTATTGCCACTGCTGGAAAGTGATGCAATAACAATATGTGAGAGTCCAGAAGCTGTTTAGACAAAATAGATTAATAGCAAGACCCTTTTTATGGCTTGAAAATTTCCATTTTCTTAAACATTATCTTACTTTCGTCTGCTAAAACGTAAGAAAGTATAAATAATGTCCCTACAACCCACAATAAATGTTACTAGGAGTAGCTAAAACCCACAAAAATCATCTCCTGAGCCCAGAACTGTCTAATCCTTGGCTTGTTGTGTCTGTCTTTAATTTACATCCCAAAGACATAAGATTTACATCCCACAATCCTATTCTGAATTGTGTAGTTGCATTTTTTCCTCAGTCTGGTGGAAATCTCTTGCTGGTTTGGTGTGAGCATCTGTTGGTACACAGTGATATTCTGTAAGCTGTTTGCTAGACAGCTCCTAAAATGGAAAATGGATCTTCCAGAAGGCACAATCAGCAAAATATAATCTACTAAAGTATGTAATCAAATTTTTATCTTAAATACACTGCAGCTTCTGGGGAAACTGCTATTGTTCTCATTCAAATTTTGATGACCATACCCACATTGCTAATATTTTTATAACTTTATATCTGAGAGAAAAAAAAAAAAAAAAAAAAGAAAGAAAGTTAGGGAAACTTAAATATCCTGCCTATTTGGACAGACCTGAAGATATCTGGGTGTATTCTGAAAAGGGCTTGTTATCCTTTCGTGTCTCCACACCCTTAGGAATGTTCTTTGCTGTGGTTTACAACCATTACACTCTGATTTGTCCAATCACATCTTGCACTCACTACAGTGTTTCAACTGATTACTCAT
This sequence comes from Sitta carolinensis, assembly GCA_032173965.1. Lineage (NCBI taxonomy): Eukaryota > Metazoa > Chordata > Aves > Passeriformes > Sittidae > Sitta > Sitta carolinensis. The sequence goes on along the minus strand of CM063313.1, from coordinate 69,949,095 downwards.
TTTTTTCTTACCACCCATCCTGTTGCCCTGTTGGGTTTTGTGGGGGAAGGTTTGTGGACATTTTTTTTCCCTTTTCATGTAGGGCTGGTGCTGCTGGTATAAGTGACAGTAAGACCAAGGAAAAATAAATGATCCCATGATCAAGTACTGGACTTCTGCCCCTTGTTCTCTGGGTGTGATGTGGACTAAACCTCCTCTTTAAAATCTTTTCTCCCAAAAGGAATGTGGACTGCACTCTGGATGGCTGCTTTTTCTCCTGGAGACAGAATATTTATAAAATTAGCTTACTTTCATGTCAGAAGCAGTTCTTTCAAATATGTCCCTCTCTGTAGCGAAACAAGATGATTAGGAGAAAAAGTGTGAGGAGAAGGTGAATCTGCTAACAGTGTAATTCAAAAGAAAGGGCCATGGCAGAAAAAAGTTTGTGCTTGTAAAAATGGTTCATCTGTGCAAATATTCTTAAGTTCCTGTTTTTTTTTGCAACTTTATTTCCTATTAAGTGTGCCATTTGTCTGCCTTCGAATGTTGCACATCTGCTGAACTCGAGGCATGTTAAATTTGAATTAATGCCACCAATGCACCAATAATTTAATCTAAGTTCATTTTTAGTCTGTTTTCTGCTTTTATCTTCCTGTTAGTGGGCTTTCTTGCAAATGACAGATGGAAAGAGTGAAGTTAAACAGCAAGCTGCTTGGTTTGTATTCATCTATGACCAATCACCTGAAGTCAATTTTGAGAAGTAGAAACACTGAAAAATATTTTATTGACAACACTGACAAAAAAAACTTTTCGGTGGAGAAAGTATAATTTATTTCTAGGTCTTACAAATTTATTTCTTGCTCTAGCAAGTCCTGCCATCTCAATGTTGTTCCTGGCTGTATGGTTTGGGGTTTTTGTGCACCGAGTCAAACATTTATATCCTGTTGTTGCTGTTACAAGGTAGAAAATGCTCGACACACAATGCAATCATCAAACAAATGGATTTTTTTGGTAGTGATTTTTCAGATTGCAGCACCTGAAGGCTAATTTTGACTGGTAAGAATATCCCTGAAAAGTCAAAGCAATGTTGCCAATGTGAAGCGACACAGCTTCCTCTTGAGAAGGTCAGACTCCTCAGAATCCTATCAAGTAGGAATTTTTTTTTTTTTTTTTTTTTTTTTTGATAGAGATACAGTCATTTATTTTGAATCTAAGAGTTTTGCTCGTATTGCAATATCCATTGTGAGTTTCTGTTACTAAAAGGAGTTTGGCTTTACTCGTGTCAGTCAGATCTTCTGTAGGAGCTATTAAAGAATACCTGAAACTGAAATCTAGGCAAACCAACGTGAGATTTAAATGGGGAATAATTAATTTCAGAAACTTTTCAATATGACAGTGATTACAATAATTAAAACTGTTATTATGAGCCAGTCCTCACCTGGTCTTCTCACCTGCAAGTTTTGGCCATGACAGAGGAGGAGCAGGTTGATTTGTCTGAGGTGGGCTTGTGATTTATTTCTCTGGAGGATATCCCAGGAGGATATCCCAAGGCTCAATCCTTCCTGAATTAGAGTTGTTACCACCATCTACATCTAGATATACCCCTGAAAAATGAGTAGGTCAAATAAGGGCTTAGTGGGAATTGCATTTTAGAAAATGTGAGGTTTTATCCACCTAGGTAAGATGATGTTGTGTGTGCATTTTACAGATCCTTGTCTGTTTTTAAAGGTGAAAAGTGGACACAGAATACGATTCAGCTGAGTGTCTGCTAATTAAGCTGATTTATGCAAGCCTGGAAAGCTCCTGGGGAGTAGCTGGTTAGAAGTTGTGGAAAACTAAAAATAGAGAAGTGAGTCCAATCTAATTTTTTAACATATTTGGGTGAGGAAAGTCATTGGTTCTGTGGAACTCGTGAATTATGATTAAAGAACTTAGCTGCTGCACCTCTGCTTGAGATTTCCAAGCTTGTACAAATTTACCAGATTTGTTATTTCAAGTGCAATGCAACATTTTAAAGCACATAACATCAGTGCATTTTACATTTGTATGTTAGCTGGGAATAGGTACAGTATGGATTTTTAAAATAATTTCTCTACAACCATTTCTTATAACAGCTGGACTTCATTTAAAATACGGGTTTTCACATTAAAGTAACAAGAAAACTGATTAGCATCAAGTCAAGGCTAAATGCTCCTTTCATTTCCTCTTGCAAACACCCACAAAGTTTCTCCCAAGGTTTTGTGATGGATTGGGATGTAATTTTCCTTACTTCTTCCTCACTGTTTTCCAGAGTATTCTCAGTGGAATCTAGTTATCTACCAAAATAGAAAAATATCTCAAATTCAGTTTATTCACAGGCAATATATTTTGTTCCACTTAATGACCACAAAATAATAAGAAATGCTTCATTGGCCGTTAAAGAAGGTGGATAACATCGTGTAGTTCAATATATTTTTGTGAAAACAGATACCATTTTGTTTTCTCTGTTTCAATGCTGTTAGATATCTTATTTATTTTTTTTAGATGGAGCTAATTAATATTTATATAATTAATATGAATCTCAGATTTAATATTTAGATCTTCGGTTACTTAACCTTTCACATATTTTTATTTCTTATGCAGCGTATTCACACTCCAAGGAGTAGCAATTAATCTCTAGTACAAAACAACTTGTACAGCTTACATATTCAATATTTGCTGAGCACCTGGGACCTAATTCCACATTGTGCTTGTCTTCACGTGTGCAACTGCCTTAAGTGAGTTGCACAAATGAATTTGGGGCAGAAACTCCAATAAATGTTAGTTTTCTAATTACAGGGGGAAAAGAAAACATTGAAAAAACAGACAAAAATCAAATCAAGGGAATGTTTGTGAAATATTTCACTGCGATTGTGCCAAAGTTGTTATTCCAGGATTTGGTGCAATTCGTAAAATCAAAGAATTATGGAATGGTTTGAGCTGGAGGGGACCTTAAAGCCCATCCAGTGCCACCCGTGCCATGGGCAGGGACACCTCCCACTATCCCAGGCTGCTCCAAACTCCATCCAGCCTGGCCTTGGACACTTCATTTTTGTATATTCAGAACTCAATAATCCTTAAAACCCCACAAAACCTCATGGCCCAAACCTACTCAGAGTAAATGATGCTTTTTTTTTGGTATTCTTGCAGGTTTTTTTAAGCCAGACTATTACAGGTGGGATGCTGTAACCCTGTAGCATGTATTTTTCTGGCAGGGGTTATTGTGCAAATTGTCAGATTTACTCTGAGTTCTGGGAAAAGAATGTTTTGTCGAATGAAGAAATTTCTAACATGAGGAAGAAAAGAAACAAATCTAATTTTCTAGAGTAGAAAAATCAAGTCGAATTTCGAAGGTGTTCTTGGTTGCTAAATTTATTTGACAGCAAAACAGAGGCAAGAAATTAGCTGTAAACGTTACAGCAAAGGCTTTTGAAGTCAAGGTGAGATGGATGACACCTCAATGTCATGTGGAGGGAACTCTACCTGAAATCCAGGGTGCTTTAAAGGAAAATCTTGAAGCTCAAAGAGTCATTATTGCAGGTGGGACCCTTGATACCATTCCATATTTGTTTTCCTGCGTGTCTTCCTAATTCCTCTGAGTGATAATTGCTCTCAGCTCAGCCAGGAAGCAGCTCTTAAATGGATGTAATATTTCAGGCTGAGCTGAGAGAATTTGAAACAATGCCAGATTCTAGAATTTAGCAGGCTCTTATTTGTGGAGAATCCCTCACATGCAATATTACACATGGAAATTTTGGTTGGTTGAGTGTTCATTCACTTCTGTGGAAATCCCATTAAAATTACCTCATGAATCACCTGAGGAGGAGGGTGATGTCAGAAAGTCAGTCATGATCCTTGAGCATCCAGATCTGTATTAAATCCTGCTCTTCTGGTTGTCGTGGTAGCACTGAAGAACTCTGGATCACCTCTCATTTTCCACAAATATGTTTCATGTCGTGAAGGAATTATGGAAGTTTTCAGATTAACTTGAATGAATGCAGTTCTCCCTTCACTGGTTTTGAGAAAAATATTTCTCAAAAACCATTTCCTGAGTTTCTTTGAACTGCTTGAATCCATGCTTTGGTGGAAGTTTCAAAGCCACAACGAGATATTTTAATGAGAAAATCTGCATACTTGTATAGTTTGGTTTTTTTTTGTTTTTTTTTGGTTTTTTTTGTTGGTTTATTATTATTATTATTATTATTATTATTATTATTATTATTATTATTATTATTTTATTATTTTTATTATTATTTTTATTTTTTATTTTTATTTCATTTCATTTTTATTTTTTAATGGTGAATGCCCCAGACAAAAATAGCAAAAATCAATGGATGACATCTGTGGATTCCCCTGCATTGTGGCGTGCAAAGTCCTGATGTTCTGACTGGGGAAAATTTTTTTCTTTCCCTTGAGGAGTAGTAATGTCACATAGATGTAGCCTTGAAGACTCTTCATTTTTCTTTTTTCCCTGTTGTTGTTGATTTTTGTTGGCTTTGTTTTATTTTATTGGGGTTTTTTTTTTGCATTTGTTTTGGAAGAAGACACTTAAATACTGAATGAATATTAATTGCCAATTAGTAAGGGGAGTTTTTTAGAAGGTATTTTGTCCAGCACAGTTGCATGCTCCATTTACAGTCCTGTCAGCCTGTGGAGGTCTTCATCTTGCATAAATAACTGTATTTACAGCAGGCATTTCAGAATAAATGCTGTATCATAGCATAACTATGCAGTGCCTGTACTTGTGATTAAGATAACTTCATAATTAAAGACACAGACCCCTGAAATTCACCACAATAAAATAACTTTGTGAGGTGGAAGATGCAAAACCCAAAGCAAGCTGGCAAAAATTACAATGGATTAAACCAGTCTGATTGAAATGTCTGGTGCACAATCATAAAATCCAGTCTGCAAGTTTGAAGCCTCGTCAAAACCTCATTAGCTTTAATGAGACTTATAATATGCATTCTAGGAGACAGATTGTAGGGTTGAGGCTCAAATTAATACAGAGTTGTTGTATGACAACTTACTAATAACATTAATCTTTTCCACAACCTGTTCTGACAGGGTATTTTGTGAGGAAGACAGGACTGAACCTTTTTTTTTTTCTTTTTTTTTCCCCAGTTGGAGGAATTTTTTGCCATGCACCTGATTGACTAGTGGTCAGATTAACTGCTGGAGGCTTGTGGTTTTTTCTGTGTCTGTCTGTCAAAATTACATTTTGTGTCTTCCTAAATACATTCAAATAGCATGGTATGGTTGTAATGTTATAATTTTCCCCTCAGAAACTCTTGTAATATTTGCTGGATAATTATGAACTCCACAGAATCAATCCCAAGGGATCCTCCATAGATTTAGAGTAAAATCAAATATGGGCCCTATAAAGGTCATTATTGTAGGACTTAGAAGTCAGGATGTGATCAACTTAATTCTCCCAGTTTTTCCTTAGAGTTTTGTTTTTTGGATACTCTGGTTCAAAAGGAGAAGTGACAACTTGAGTAACCAACCAGTACAGCTGTAAATAATTTAATTTTAGTTAAATTACTTTCTTTCTTTTATTATTATTATTATTTATTTTTTTATTCTCACCTCACCTTTTTTTCCTGATCACTGACTGCAATGTTGAGGCACTCTTGGATCTGAAGAGAGAAATTCCATTCTGTAAATTGCATTCTGTAAATGTGTCTTCCTTTCCTTCTCCCTTCTCACTGCAGTTTCAGTAACATGTTTGTATTGCATATTTCATGGGGCTTCTAAATTTAAAAAAAAAAAAATATTATAAAAAAAATTAATTGTTTTCTTTTTACAAAGTAATTATTAAGAAGAGGGCACCCAGGAAGGGTTGTGCCTGTCACTCTTGCTGGTTACTATGAGTGATGCTGTATAACATTCCCTAAATCTCGTTTAATGGGGGTAGATGAGCTGTTAGATAAATTATATTTCTGAGCTTGATTGTTTGTTTGACTCTGTGGACCTTAGTAAATATAACAAGGAGGTTTCAGAATTACTTTTTGCCTATTGAAAAAAAAAAAAAAAAAAGCAAACTGAAACACAAAAGAAAATAGTACTTGTAAAGTACTTGTAAAGCAAATCTTGAGGGTTTGGGTTGTTTTTTTCTTGCCCCTTTGGTACCTGGCTGCTGTCTCACTGCTGCTGCTTCTTTCTATGTTTAATTAGCACCAGAAAAGTTCAATCCCCACTTAATACATTGTGCATCACTAGTGTTTCTGGAAAAATCTGGAATTGTAATTGAATGGCATTGTCTGCCTCAAAGCTTTTGAAAAATCATAAAATGTTTCACATCATGACTCAAGCTTAAGTCATTGTCTCATTTCTAAAAGCAGAGTACTCTTGGTTTTCTTTAATGCCTTGATGCTGTTTAGGATGATCTCTGTTCCCCAAATTCACATGTGAGCTATAAATTAAATATTATAAAGATGACTTCCAGACCTGAGAGGTCTGGCTTGTATTGAGGTATTTAAAGAAAACACTGAAACCTCTAAAATTCGGGACAAACATTTCAGTGGATGTCGTGTGGGAGGACAGTCAATAGCCACAGCAGACTTTCATTGTCTGCCTGACAAAGAACTGAGTCATATCTGTATTTTAGCTTTGGCAGAGTTTGGAAATTGCCTTGCTCGTTGGTTTGATAATTGCATTTTCTTATATTGTGGCTTGAGTGAGATGGGATTTTTATTTTTTTTTTATTTTTTATTTTTTTATCCAATTGCACCAGTTTCCAATTCTTTGAAAGAAGACTGTCTTAAGGGGTTTGCCTGAAAGGGACAGTTAAGACAGGATCACCCAAAACCTTATATTAAATTTATGTTAATGCAAATGCTTCTAGTGCTCAGATGATGTGCAAGGAAAAAAAAAAACCAACCCAAAACAACAAAACAAACTGAAACAAAAAATAAAAACAACCCAAACCAAAACTACAATGTAGATATATGACATTTTTTTTCACCCTGAAATAGATCTTGTTCAAGTGGAGTGATAAGAAAAGGATACAATACTTTATTCCAGGCTCTCTCTCAGGCTGGGTGGTACTGGCTTAACAATGGAAATTCTGGGATTTTGGCATTAATAGTCCACGTGCTTTGTCTGTGATGGATTATCAACAAGAATCATTCACATGCAGTGGGTAACAAATCAGATTATTTCTTTGTGTGCCCCTGCTTGTCTCTTCAAAATGAAAAAAAAAAAACCCAAAACAAAACAAAACAAGAAAACCCAACAAAAAAAAAAAAACAACCCTGAATAGTTTAAGAGTTCTACACCTGTATCCACAAAACACAGTGGGGTGTGCTGTGCAGAGTTTCCAGGATTAAGAAAGAGCTCATAGGCAGCATTTTGAACACCTTAAAAATGTAGTTAATGCTGTGCTTTCATCTCACAGATCAGGCTCTCGTGGCAACCCTGGAGAGTTATGAATTTCATCATAAATGGCCATGATTCATCATACTAATCGTATTTCATCATAAATTACTCTGATTGTTCATTATTTCAGCTGCAGCTTATATGTTTTTTTGGACTTCACTGAAGATGCAATTACTTACAGAAAGTCACTTGTCACCTCTTATTGTATCAATGATAAATTAAATTTTGGACTCATTGAAGTGATTTGTTTTAACACAGGCTGCTCTTCACAGAATTAAAATTTGGATAAAACTAAGAACTTATAAGTTTCCATAGCCTGAATCAAATGCTGGCATCCTAAAGGACATTATTTGAGTAACTTAGACATAAGGCAAACATTTTTACATTCTCTGGAGCCACATAAATATTTAGATACTATTAAAGTACTTAATTATGTCTTGCAGTGATGCAGTTTCTTGTGAAATACAGACATTTTATTAATTCAAATGGAAAGTCAACTAGATTCCTTGGAAATTAAACTAGCAATGTATTTATTTGTACAATTAAATATATGCAATTTTAAATTGCATAAATGCAGTCTATTTATAATGCAATTAAATTTTGCTAGCTATGAGAATTTGTATTCCTTGCATACCAACAGTGCTTTCCATTTAATTAATTTCTTAGCAAGGTCATCTAACTAAATTTCTAACTAAAATTTTTTGTCACAGTAAGACTGAACTAATAACAACATCAACACAAGTTTTAGAGAGAGACATTGTGGTTTTTTGTTTTGTTTGTTTCCCAAACCCAAAAATGAAGTAATGGTAATTTAATGTCAAATTTAAGGGAGAAACCTTTTCCAGATAATTTCCATGTGGGACTTTATGCTGACTCTGTATGAGGTATATTGAGCAATGCTGAGCTGAAAACTGAATTAATATTATATTTATGTTGTGTTGTAGCAACGTTCATATCCCTGCCAGTAAAAAGTCCCAAAACAAGCTGCCATTCACTCATAATGAATTCTCCCACCTGCTTCTTTATAATAATACACTGCTAGCTTAATTTTTTTTTTTTTTAAATAATCCTCATTGACCTTTTAAAGGACCAGAACAACAAGATCTGATTGCAAAAAGCAAACAATTTTGGAATCTATCTCTAATTATGGCCCAGATAATGCCTTTTGATTTTTGGCATGAAGAGGGTGATTTTGACAGCAAACCTGAAAATCTGTTGGTATTCAGAGCTTGGCTTATCTGATGCCATCTTTTACTGCCTTTTGCTTATTTTTTCTCTCTTCCCTTTTGAATTTCTATGTGCCAGAAGAAAAATTGAAATTTGAGATAGGGCTAGGGATGAAAGAGACATGTTAGGGGTGGAAATGATGCTGTTGGCTCATGATGTGAGATTTGTGGAGGGATTATTCAAATAATATTTCCCCACTTTAATGTTCTGCCATGCTAATGTTCTTGGATGGAGTGAAAAAAAAAAAAAAAGACCAGGTGTGAGTATGGTGACTTATTTGCAATGAATATGTGCTTAGTTACACTGCTGAACATCTCATTTTATCTGTAAGTCTGAAGAGAATTAGTTCAATTATTTTCCTCACACCACATTTATTCCTGTGTAAATATCTCCTGATGACTTAGATGGGGTTTTTAACTTTTTATTTTAATATAGAACAAGTGAAAAATCAAGACATGGGTGAGTGCAGACAGCGCCTTCATGCATTCTGAAACAAACAAAAGTAAGGATTCGTATTGCACACAGAAAAATGAGTTCTTGAGTTTCTCATAATAGAATAAACATTATATAAATAATAAACATTATTTCATAAACAATAAACATTAATTTATAACTTAATTAAATCAAGTTTTTTGGCTTTTAGATGTGTAACTAAAGAATCACTATCCTGTCAGTGGTGCATCCCCGTAGTTTTTGTTATTTTTTTAATCCCTTTGGCTCTGAAGTAGAAAGTAACAACAGACTTTTTAAAGTCTATCATGTATAATTAACACTTCCTGAATGTGGTGGTACTAGTGATATTTTTTTTTTTTTTTCCATTTTAACATAAGAACGTGTCTCATGGGATTGCATTACATTACATTACTGACAGAAATTCTCACAAGATCATCCTTATTAAAAAACAAGTTTCAAGAGAGTCTTGAAAACTCTGTAGTCAGTTTTTAGCCTCATGAATAAGTAATAAAAACACAGCACTGGCTTCTCAGTGCATTTCATATTTAGGAGCTATAATTATTATGACTTCTCCCTTTCTTTTTTTTTTTTTTTTTTTTTCCTAATCATGAAAATCACAAAATTCCAGGAAGGCCCTGGAGGAGAAGTTGTTATTTCACACCTACCACCTTCTGCTGTGGCAATGAGAAGTGGCAGCAGTTTTTGCACTCTGAGGTGTTCCTGTGGTTGTTGGTGTCTTGGCAGTGTACTTTGTTTTTTTGTTTTGTTTTTTGTGGGTTTTTTTCCTATTCATCTGATCCAGAAGTATTGCCTGTGGAAGGCCAGGAATCAGCAGTCACAGGAGCATTCTGCTCCGCTGGCGTTTCCCACAGGACAGGAATTTTTTTGTGTCATTTATCAAGTAATTAAATGGAAGATATCACTGCCTAATTACTACATGGGGGCAGAGCACTGGAGATTAAAGATAGTCTGGAATTCTCCCTGAAAAGTGGGAGTTAGACGGGAAAAGGCCAGGAATTCAGAGCAGTAAGTCTCTGTGGAAGCTCCAGCATTGTGAAAGACAATGACCAGGCAGCAGGGTTTGATCCAAGCTGGAATTCTGCACCAGGTTAGACACGTACTGAACGTTCTCAATCCACAATATTGCAGGGACAGAGTGAGGTGGGCATGACACCTGCCTGTGCTTGTGAGGGAGCAAAGAGAGCAAGGAGAAGAGCAGGACACAGGGAGAAAGATGAGAAAATGGGTGCTCGATGAGGAAGGATGAGAAGTGTTCCCTCGGAGCAGCTCCAGAGAAAGCAGAGGGTCGAGAATCTCTAAATCCAGTGATGCCTTACATTACCAGCCCCATAATATTCCTCACCAATTTGCTGCTCACTACTTTTGGGTTTGCAAGCTGGAGCTCAGAATACAGTCCAACTTAAAATAAGCAAAATTTTTCAGGTGGACAACCTTCACAGGAGGGAGCAGCCAGGTGGGTGTCACAAGCTGTCAGTGACAGGACAGGAGGAATCAGCCTCGAGCTGTGCCAGGGAAGGCTCAGGGAGGAATTTCCTAACTGATGGGCTTGTCAGGCATTGGAATGAGCTGCCCAGGAAGGTTTGCAGTGCCCATCCCTGGAGGTGTCCCAGGAAGGGCTGGAGGTGGCACTCAGAGCTGGGGACACAGCTGGGACTGGAAGATCTTAGATGTCTTTTCCAGTCTCAGTGATTCCATGAAATATGTTACCCACATGGACATCTAAAGGATTTTCTTTAAAAAATAAGAAGTGAGTGGAAGGAGGGAGGTGAGAGGAACAGTGTGAGACAATTCCTGTGCCCAAACATCTGGGAAATGCACTGGCATTAGCTAAACACCCTGAATGCCAAAATGATAATAAGCACCACATTTCTGAAGGATTATGGATCTCAGAGCTAAAATCAGCTATGTGCACACAGAAGTGGTTTGATTTGGGAGCACCTGTAGGTCTGGTTTCCATTTAATGTAATTTTCAAGACTGGGAGCACAAAACCTGTGAGATGCTCAGTGCTTTGTCTTTCAAGAGCCCTTCTGATGTCCCTGGAACAGATTGCACTTCAAGTCAGGTAAATGTCTGACATGTTAGGATTATCATGAAGCTTCTCAAAATAATCAGCAGATCTAGAATTGGAATTTCACATTTAGGAATCACTCGTGTGGCCACTCTGCAGCCGATTGCCAAGGCATCTAAATTTGTTGGAGTGGCCTTTCTCAAATGCTGAACTCCAGACCTTCCAAGAGCAGTATCTCAAGCAGCTTTCTTTAAATAATCATCTAAAATAATACATATTTGGATCTTGGTGAGGTTTTTTGATTGGGATCTTTTAAAAAAAAAAATTCTGTGAATTCTCAGCCATTGGTAAGAGGTCTAGAAGTCTCTATTCCTGCTTGGGTTCTGGCAGGGCAGTAATCCATATCAAAGTACCCTGCATGCAGGAGAATGGAAATGGTAGTCTGGTTTTTAGATCTCAATTCTGGCAGGGATTGTATTTTCCCCTTACCAAAAAAAAAACAAAAAAAACAAAAAAAACAAAACAAAAAAAAAAAAAAAAAAAAAAAAAAAAAAAAAAAAAAAAAAAAAAAAAAAAAAAAACCAAAAAAAAACCAACAAAAAACAAACAAAAAAAAAACCAAAAAAACCAACAAACCAAAAAACCACAAACAAACAAACAAACAACAAAACCAAAACCCAAAGCAAACCAAAATAAAAACCCCGACTCCCCCCAAAAATAAAATAATAAAAACCAAACAAAAAAATAAAACCCTAAAAAATGAAAATAAAAAAATTAAATAAAAAATAAACCCCAAACCAAACCAACCAACCAACCAAAACAAAACCCAACAGAAAACCCCAAACAAAAGCAAACAAACAAAAAACCCACAAAACCCAAACCTAAACAAAACATCTGTAAAGAAAGGAAAAGAAAAAAGAAACACCCATCAAATAAGCCAAACACATCCACAGAGACCAGCAAAAAGCCCCCTGCAAAAAACCCAAACAAAGCAAGCAAACAAAACAACAAAGAAAAATTTAAACAATTCCTATGAACTTTCAAATATTTCCACAGATCTACAGTAAAAACCAGTCACCATCAGTTTAACAAAAAAAAAAAAAAAGTTTCACTTTCCCAGGAGGAAATGAGATCACACAAAAGGGGTGATCTCCTTTCTTTATGGCTGCTGAGATCTTTTGGGTTTGTTCTGCCCTGAGAAATGCCCTGCTCAGATTCTCTGCTGTATTCTGTCACTGAAAAGATGAATGTTTGATACTTTTGCTTCTGTTTTGTGCTCACCTGGAACTTTGACCTGCATGGCTACAGTGAGGTGCAGGCAGAAAACAAAACAAAACAAAACAAAACAAAACAATACAAAACAAAACAAAACACAGAGGCAAATAAAAATAAAAATAAAAATACTTTAAACCCTCGAGCTAACAGAAAACGTCCAGGGTCTTGCCAGATTTATTCAGGGAGGAAAAAAAATGCAGTTAAATCTCTTTAAAACCTAGAGGTTTCATTAGCAGAAGTGCTTAATACACTGCTGGAAGAGGAATGCAGGCAGTGTCAGCCACTTTTCCCTTTGTTATAAAAGCAGCAAGAACTGGAGGTAGAATTGTGCAATTATTGACAGTGATACCACAAAAAGGGGATTTTTCATGTCTAGACAATCTGTGTCCATCAAAATAAAATATATTCATTACATAGAGCCAGACATTGTCCAACCATAACCTCTGCTGTTTAATTTTTGATTTTCTTCTTGGCAGAGCTGGGTGGTGTCACTTATCTTTGGTATATCAGAGGTCAATCAGCTCCTGGGCAATATTTGGTACAGACTGGTGGGCAGTGGGGTTTAAAGACTTGGCAGTAGAATCAGATAATTATCTCTGGGGACTCATTAATGGACCTTATGTAGTTTTTGTGAGGTTTTTTGTAGTTTTACAAGGGTTTTTGGTGTTTTTTTTCTCATCATGTTTGTTTTATTGGGGTTGTTTGTTTTGTCTTTAGGATGGCCATAAGCAGAGGTGTGTTTGCTGGTTCCACACACTATTTTTAATAATCTGTGTTTGGGTCTGTTTATTCAAATTAGAGTTGCAGCAGGAGCAGGGCTTTGTAGCAACCAAAAATGAAAACCCAACAACAAAAGAAAACCACACCAAACCAAACAACAGCCAAAAAAAAAAAACCCAACAAAAGCTCACCACCTCCCCAGAAAAATCCAAACCCACCTCAAAACTCCCCAAAACTCCCCCAAACCCCCAAAACAACAGCAACAAAAAAAAGCAAAATAAATTAAAAAAAAAAAATCAAACAAAAAACCCCACAACGAACAAAAAGCCCACACCAAGATCAACAATCTTTGTACCTGATCTATTAGAAAGTATCTGATTTCTTTTGGAACAGGTATCAGATGGATTGATGAGGAAGTGGGTGGCTGTGGAGAGGTACTGATAATTTTGCTGTTAAAACCAGAAGCAATTCAAGACCCCAGGAAATAGAAGTTCTTGGAACTTACATCTCATGCTGCTGCATAGATAAGCATTCCCAGAAATGCTTGCAAACTGCAATCTCCAACCAGTGACTTTGAAGATAAATACAGAGGTCTATAGCAGTGATAAATAAAATGCTTTTCATGATTTTGTTTACTTTTCAGTACTTTGATCCCAGTTTTTAATCTATTTTCATGCTAATATGTTTTATCTGGGAAGACCTGATGTCTTCGTTTCGCTCCTGACAATGAAACTTCCCAAATTTACTTCTTGTTTAACTTGGATTTATTCATTTTTAGCGTGTTTCAATAGAGCTGTAGTGGAGGGCAATAGTGCCTGGCTTTGATTTATAATGACTCAGGATGGTTTCTATTGTCATGCCTTGCAGATTGCTTTCAACAGTTGAGCTTTTCAGACAGTGTTGACAGCCTTCCTTGGCAGCTGCTGAAAAGAAAATATTCATATAACATTGTCTTCCTTTCAGCCACCTACAGGGTAGGTGAATAAAGAAGAAACAGGTTGCAAAATGCTGAAATTGTTGTTTGAGCTGACTTTTCTTGAACTTTATAAAATATCCTGGTACTTCAAATGCAGCTTTCATAACCTAAATCGCTTTATTTCTGAATAACGTAGGAGGAGAATTCAGCAAATACCTTTGTCCAGTGTAATAAATGTCTGCTTCCTTTTAGGCTTTTATTTTGTGCAACAGAAGTAGGGGATAATTTTTTTTTTTACTTTTTTTTTTATTGATTTCTCCAAATTGTCTTGCATACCTCTTGCATGTTTGGTTTAGAGCAAGACCAGAAGGAGCCACTTACAGCAATTTCTGGGTTAGTAACCTGGAATTCTGAAACACCACTGAGACATAATTGATATGCCAATAGAATACACTAAAGGACTTGAGAGTTTCTTGATGCTTCTTAAAAATAATAGCTTTAAACTTCATAGCAAGAAAGCTGCAGCAGATAAGTAATGAGGACAAAATCATAGAAGGTTGTGACCAAACTGAAAGACAAACACTACAAATGAAGGCTGAAATAAAAAATAATTAAAAAAAAAAAAAAAGAAAAAAAGAAAAAAGAAAAAATAGTCTGGCTAAAAAGTAAAGAACATTAATCATAAACATATGAGAAATACAAAATGTGGTTTAAACGTTGCTGGATTGAAAAACTGAGACAGGAAATTGTGTGTGGGGGGGGAAAGGATGGAAAGAATACTGTGAGAAAATTAAAGGCTAAGAAATTGTCTTTAAAAAAATTGTGGTTCAATTAATGGAGGGAACAATTCAGATACTGCTGCTGTTGACAATATCGAGCTGGAGCAACACCGTGGAGTTAATGGATTTAATTTGGGCTGTCACCAGCGTGGGGCAGGTACCCTCTGGATTTAAATGGATTCTGCTGATCTCGTTAGAAGCTGTTGTGTAACAGCTCATGGCCCGGCACCAGCGCTCTGATCCAGCTCCCTGGAAGAGTTTTTTTGCTTCCAACTTTGCTGGGAGATTTATTGGCCCTTAAACCTGCAAGTGTTGTGCAAACAGTGCCTTTATCATCCAGGATGTTCAGCATTGTGCACGCCTTGTCCTAAGGGCAGCTCAGCCTGGGGCAGCAGTGGCTGTGTCCTGGCTGCAAGGCTGGTGCCAAAAAGAACATTTTTGGGGAAAAAAACCTGAATTTAGGGCAAGGGTGATGTCCTACAGCTCCGCTGTGGTGACTAACAGAGGGTGTAACTGCCTCGTGGTCTGGGACAGCTCATGGAAAATGAATTTCCAGAGAGTTAGTTTGAGGCCAAGATATCAAAGCAAGGGAATGGCAGCAGTTAAAATGTTTGTAGGTCCCAGAAATAAAAAGGAGTGCACAGACATTAATTTATAATTTGACTTTGGGAAAGGGAGGGATCAGCACCTATTAAAAAAAAAAACCAAAACCACCCCCCCATATATATAAAAATAGAAATATATATATTATATATATAATATATATATGTAGGTATGTATATATAACACTGTACTGTTATAAATAGAAAATTCCAATGGGAAACACACAACAACAGCATGCACAAAATAACAGGTGATTCCTTTAATGAGGCTCACAAATATAGGGGAAAAAGTAATTCCCTAATGAGCCTTTGGGTTGTTGGTTTGAGAAGAAATACGTTGAAATTCAAACCGAAATTTTATAATCTGTTTATCAGTCATTTTAATTGTGGTCTCTTTGTTTGTCAAGATCATTCTGCAGCAACATATTTGTGCACTCACAACAACTCTTTTATGTGTTCTGTTGGTGAATAATGAGGCTTCTTTAATCACCTGGTTGTGCTGTAACTACTGTGTTGTTTGTTGCTTGCATAAATTACTGTGCAGCAATGGCAAAAGATTAAAAAAAAAATAACATTTTCAAGTGCAGGGTGGGGGCTGAACTGGCGAGCATTTTGTGTTTTGGGTGAAGGGAGAAAGAAAACTGAATGAAGTTAATTCTGTCAACACAATTGAAAATAAGCTGAAGTAGAAGGAGAGGAAGAAGTAGGAGACTGGTTGTAATCACAGAAATATATATGCATAACACACATTTTCCACTGGGCTGATGCTAATGCCATACAAATCCACGTGAAAACTTTGTTCTTAATCTGAAATCTAAAAAATATGAAATCTGAAAAACCCCCACAGTCCTTTTTTGTTGCATCCCATGTTCACAGATGTGGAAAGTGGAAAAAGATCGGTAGGCATTGATGTACACTTATAATTTTATTTATACTTATTAAACTGTAATCACCTTCCTCCCTTTGTTCCTGTACACTGGATGAAGGAAGGAATGAATTTGATTATTATTATTTTAATAGCTTAAATTTATTTATGATATATATTCATAATATTCATTAACCTCACCTCATTCTTTGTATTTTCCCCTCCCTTTGGGATTTAGTCTATGCTTAGTCCTGTATTTTAAAAATATAAACCCTGCATGCAGATACAAGACTGTGTTAAGTGTCAAAGAACAGCTATTGCATTTCAAACATGAAATGATGTGGACATCCTGTTCCAATTAACAGGGTTCACTTTGCATTGCACTGCTTTCCATCCACACCTCTTTACCTGGATATAGTTAATAAAGCAAAGCTGCAGGGAAAAAAAAAAACAAAACAAAAAAAACCCCACACACACACAAAACAAACAAACAAACAAAAAAATAGAGAACAGTTTGATAACCCTCCTTGTGCTTTTTCCCCACAGTTAAGTCAGAGTGGGAGACCAATTTTGTTTACAGGTCCAGGTGGCCTCTGGGATGTATCTGGGGTGTTGAAGGGCAGGTTAATGGCTTGGTCTTGTGAGCAGAAGCAGCAATTATGCACTTTCTTCCTCCACATGGATGTTTTGGCCATCTCACAATGCCAGACAACAAACTGACAGCTTTGGGAACATTTGTCTGTGTTCAGAAGCTGAAAGAGAGCTGAGCTGTCTGGCTCAGTAGTCAAGGATCTATATGTACTATTATTAAAAGAACATTTAAGCTCCCTGTTATGATAAGAGTACAGTAAAAGCATCAGATTCTTGGTCACTCCAGTTATGGACATCTGTAGTTGATCCTCCTTTCTGTCTTACTTCTTCCTTTTTCATCCTTTTTCACCCATGACTGTTCCCAGCTCTTCATTTTCAAATGTTGCTCCGCAGAGGCAGCGAGGATTTCCAAGCAGCTCCTCACCTTTTCCAGGCTTGATTTACAATGTACAGCAGATAATAAAAGTAAATTAAAAACCACTGCCAAGAATACAGTATATTTGTGCAGTCTGGCCATACTGAGATGAGGTTTTGGCGTATATAAAGTGTTTCTTTACTTAATATTCTTGTTAACCATCATGTAGTAAGTGGCTTTAACTGCAAGGTGGTGTCTGCAATGTGGGATCAACAAACGAATTTATTGCAGTCCAGTCTACACTGATGCCTTCTGGTGGCAGATCTGGAACAGAGACCAGGCAGAGCAAAAGGATAAAGCAGGGATTTATTAAAAGGCCTCACTGGGCACACCTGGGCAGCACAAGAGCCCAGCTGGGACACACCAAAGGTGAACCCAAAATGGGCACAAAATGGATGAGAGACCACGAGGGCTCACACTGCTGTAAGGTCTGGACATCAGCACAGTGCAGTTCATTGTCCAGGGATAACTCCAGGGGAGGAAGCTCCATCCTCCTTGGTTTTCTCTCTTCACTTCACTGTTGCTTTTGCTCTTGGCCCTGTAAATTGTTGTCAGTTGTCCTTGGTCCCAGGCTGGAGAAGGAATGGTTTTGTCTCCCTGCTCTGTGAACAGAGCTCACCGACACTGCATATGAACCCCAGAACTGCACACCAGAACAGCACAGAGCCTGAAAAATATAAAAGCTCCAACTTAAGGCTTCGACACCTTGGCTAAGTCTGTGTTTGGGTGTCTCCATGCCCCATGCTGCTGCATGGATTGTGTGCCCTCAGAGGTTCAGTGTGTGAGGAGTGCAGTGTCCCCAGGCCAGGAGGACAGGGAGCTCCTGGAGCAGGTCAGTGGAGGGGACAGAGGTGATTCAGGGCTGGAGCAGCTCCGTGCCCAGGAGGGGCTGAGGGAGCTGGGGATGCTCAGCCTGGAGAGGAGCTCCAGGGAGAGGGGACACAGCCCTGGGGGTGCCTGGGTGTCCCAGTCTGTCCCTGTCCATCCCAGTCAGTCCCAGTCTGTCCCTGGGTGTCCCAGTCTGTCCCAGTCAGTCCCAGTGTGTCCCAGTCCATCCCAGTGTGTCCCAGTCTGTCCCAGTCAGTCCCAGTGTGTCCCAGTCCATCCCAGTGTGTCCCAGTCTGTCCCACTCAGTCCCAGTCAGTCCCAGTGTGTCCCAGTCAGTCCCAGTCTGTCCCACTCAGTCCCAGTGTGTCCCAGTCAGTCCCAGAGTGTCCCAGTCAGTCCCAGTCAGTCCCAGTGTGTCCCAGTCACGTCCCAGTCAGTCCCAGTTTTCCCAGTCTGTCCCAGTCAGTCCCAGTTTCTCTCAGTGCATCCCAGTGTGTCCCAGTCCAGTCCAGTGTGTCCCGTCAGTCCCAGTCAGTTCCAGTCAGTCCCAGTGTGCCCCAGTCAGTCCCACTGTTTCCCAGTGTGTCTCAGTGTGTCCCAGTGTGTCTCAGTGTGTCCCAGTGTGTCTCAGTGTGTCCCAGTGTGTCCCAGTCCATCCCAGTGTGTCCCAGTCCATCCCAGTCTCTGCTCCTGGCCCAGCCATGTCCCAGCAGTTCCCTGCACAGGAGGCAGAGCCCCTGCCCTGGGCAGGGACCAGAGGGGCTCTGGGCTCTCCTCCCTGGGCACATTCCAGGGTTACCTGGACACCATCCCTGTGCTCTGGGTGGCCCTGCTGGAGCAGGGAGGTGGCTCCAGGTGAGACACCGTGCTCCCTCCCAAGCTGACCCATCCTGGGGTTCTTGCCTGGTGGCTTTATTTACAATGAACCTGGTAGATTAATTATTTAATCCAGTTTTGCATTATATTGGAGAAAAGTCTAGGAAGAAATCTCATTTATAAGTATTTCGTAGAGTCTCTACAGGGCTCTTTTTGGGTGTAAAAGTTTCAGATTTCATTCTGTTTGTGAACAAGTTGGAACAAATGAGGTAAAAATTACATCTGTCCTTCCCAGAGGCTCTTAGCAAAAATGACCTAAAGGGTTTTCATCACTCATCCACAGAGCTTACATGGCACTGCCAGCTTCATTGTCCAAAACAAACAGAATCAGTTCTTTATTGCAGCTGATAGCTGTAATGCCCTTACTATTTCATATCCCTCACACGAGAGGCTCATATCTGCAGTGCCTAATTGATATTCTGAATGTGGTCACTAACATCACCTTCCTGTAAAGTCAGAAATAAAATGATGAAAAGTGGCACTTCTGTTGTACCTCCTTAGGTGACGTGCCTTTTTTGACAGTGGCAGGCCTTCCTTGGTGAAAAAAACCCTGAAAATCCCGTGACCAAAAATTGTGTTAAATGAATGCAGTAACACTGTTTAACTGCAATGGTGAAAAGTTACAGAGTATTTTGCTTTTTTCTCTTCACGTGTGGGGTTTGGTGTGATAGAAGAGGCTGTTGTGCAGGATGTCCATGTAGGAAAGCATGTTCAGTGCTGGTTTTTTGGTCAGAATGGTCCTATGGAGTGCTGGTGGGCTTTGCAAGGGAATATCTTGGTTGCCTCCACATCCTACACTCCTTTTACTCCTGCCTGCAGGAGGATTTTGGTGGGATGGGCTGGATTCATTCCCAGAAAAGCTGAATTCTAGTGGAGGTTCTGATTCTGAACAAACTCATGGTCACTGGGGCACCTTGAGATCACACAGAGGGAGATCATTAAACCTGAAGCAAAATCCACAGTCATCCTCTAGTGTAAATATGAAAACCATCATCACTATAGTAGGGTTGGCATCTCTTGCAAGAACATGTTGCTAAATAAGGTGTTTAAGAATGGATACCCAAAAATAGAAGTAACTAGAAATCAATGAATACTTCTCAAAGTGTAACGAGAATATGTTTAGAACTTATATTCTACTGTATTTAATTTTTGTGAAGATAGAAGGGTATAATGAAGCATAATCAGTCTTTTAAAAACTGTTAATGATGACTTTTTAATTGCTCAACTTTCAAATTTGGATTTGCTTAGGATGGGAAAAGATAAATTCACCAGTGCTGACTGAGATTAAAGATTGCCTAGCAACCAGAGAATGAATAAATCTAATGTAGGAAAACAAAGGAAGAACACACCACTTTCATTTCCATATATATAAAGTATGTATAAATATAAAAGGGTGGAGATAAATATATGTGTGTGTATGCACAAATGTAGACACACACCCTGGTTCTTCAAATTGCCAACCTGAAATGCTGTGGATCATTACAAAAAAAAGAAATGGAAAGGCAAACCCAAGACCTAAGATGTGGACAAAATTTGGGAATTTTCATTTAAAAGTGGAAAATCCACAGTAAGCTTTTGGGTTTTGTTTTAAATCTTGCTTCACCAATAAAGTGAAAGTAGAAACTGGAAAGAAAACAGTCAAGACCTATAAAAGTATGTGTATGTGAAAGCTCTTAAGTCTGTAAGGACAATAAGGAAAGGAGATGTCTCCTGTCTAGAGAAGATTATAATCACTTAAAACTGTTAATTTTGAAGGACTGTGCCAATGATTAAGCTGTGTGCATTCATTGCTCCTCTGTGGAACATGGGTGAATATTTTATTAACTGAGACATTTCAAGCGAACACAATACTAAAAATCTCCTGATCAGCTTTAAAAATAAAGGACAAGTGAGCGGACATTTTAAGGTATTTCTGTCATGACTTGGAGTATCTTCTGGAGGTTTTAATTGAACGAAACAAATTAGTGGAGAGGCAGTTTAGCCTAATTGCCTTGTGCAGAAAGTCTTAAGGTCTTACTAATTCCCTTTTCATAAACCCCTTTCACCCCCTAGATGTGGACAGGTGCAGAAATGTGGGTTTATTCACCTGAGTCTTTTAGCAAGTGGCAAAAAACCCAAAAAATGTATGAGGTGAGCAGCAGCCAGAACCAAAGGAAAGTGTGCAGGCACTGCCTGGGTAATTTTTGCTGAGAGAAATGTGTGAGGCTGTGTGGATGGGGACCAGAGTATCTTCATTTAAGGCATTTTTTTAAGCTCTCCCTGGTTCTGCAGGAGGCATCACTGCTGCTGGCTGGGGTTGGGTGCTGGGATGGTGTCACCAGTGCTGTCAGCTGAGCAGGCAGGGGAATATCTCTCTATTTTTTCCTTTTGATGAAGCACTGTCTCGACTGATGGCAGCTTTCCTCAAACCCTCACAGCAGCCCGTGCATGAAAGATTTCCCACAAGTTGTAAAAATATTCAGAGCCGTGTTATATAACCACATTCCCTCTAATCGTTTTTTGATCCATTTTTTACTAATGAAGATGTGAAATGACAGGAATAGTTCGATATTTTTTTTTTTTCCCCTGCAGAGCCTGTTGGCATAGAAATAAACTCTCTGTAACCTATGGAAAAAGAGAAGAGTTTACTTTTTAAGCTGTTTTCTCTTTCTACTTGTGTTTCATATTGTCAAACATCAGATGCTTACAAGGTCTATAACACAGCGGGCTGAAGTGCAGTGACCTGCTGCTCTTTCACATTCAAATTAATAAAGTAGCTCATAGTGTAGACCTTTAGAAAGGCAAGAGATTATACTTTTTTTTAAAGCAGAAGGGGATTTTTTACGATAGAAATTAATCTCTGCAGACATTACTTTAGGGCTTTATTCTAACTCTTGAAGTAGGGACACACTTTTACAGTATTGTGCCATTAGATTAAATCCAAATCTTAAGTCAGCACTTCATCTTCACCCAGGATTAATGTTTCAGCCCAGTCCCAGTGTGGGATTCAAACGGTAATTCCCTGCTTAGAATAATCTGATTTTCTTTTTGTAATGCCATCTCAGGTTCCTGTGAAATCAGCTGGTGCATCTCCTCAGATTACAAGACCAGAAAAAGTTAAAATTAGAAAAAAAAATGTTGCACCTGGTTTTGCACAAGTTCATTGTTCTCCACCATGACTACAAGCTACAGTTTAAGTGCATAGAGTGTCTTGATCACAGAGACTTTCAGAAGTAACCACCTTGATTTTCATGAGATCTGTGATATAATCATGAATTTTTTACTCTGAGATTTACATTCTCCTGTAGTTTCCTTGTCCAGCAAGTGTTCATTCAAATTTGATATTATCTTTTTATGCATTTTCTATAACCATTTAGACAATCTGCCAGGAGTGTTCTAGCTAGAAATTTAGCTGAACTTTCTACCTGCATAGTAAGCAAATCAGCCTGGAAAAGAAGCAGAAGGAGGTAGATGAGCTATTGGTATCTAGAAACCTTATTTTTCAAAAAATATGTGAGGAAATTTAATTATTCCAACTGTCTTTTTTACCTTAGGAGAAACAAATTAGCTGCCTTGCCATTAAATCTGAGGAAACTGCTTACAAATTTCTTAAAAAGAACTGCAGAGCTCATCTATTTCTATGCTCACACTTTGCATCTCTGCACAGGTGTGTCTTTAACATGATTTATGGGTCTGCTTCTCAGTAGTGCTTCAGCTGTGGAGAAATAGGTGTGACCTTGGGCACCGTGCAGATGATTCTGTAAATCAGGAAACTATTAAAGCTCCATCTCTGAAAATTGATTTTAACATGAAAATGCTACAGGTGGCAAGTGCTTTCTCAGTGCTCTTCTTGCTTCAGAACTTGTGTTCATTTTTGCTGTATCTCCACCAGATTTCTGTTGACTGGGTGTTTCCTGGGCTGTTCAGTTTTTGGTGCTGCCTGGAGATTTCTTCTTTGGAACAAATTTTACTCTCTTGAAAACGAACGGCCGGGTTTTTTTTATTTATTTTGAAAGAGCTAGTAAAATAAGCCATATTTCCTGTAGCCACATAAGAAATTGAGTACAATTATGGCTTCTGTTTCAGACAGAAATGATGGCACTCCTCTTCCCATCAATGGTGGAACCAAAATCTTGAACTTTAAAGCACACACTGCATAGAATACCAATAAAGAGCGCTGTGTCTCCCTAAAAATCTGTGTGTCTAACATCATAAACTCATATGTCATTCTCTTTGCAGCTACAGCAGCAGCACATTTACCTTAGTATCAGCTGCAGTGAATTTCACTGCCTCATTATATAATGTATACTCAACATGTTCATATTTATATTTAATAATATAATTAAATATAATGCATATATTTATTTTATAATATTATAAATACTATAAATATTTATTTATTATACGATTTATTATATAATAATTTATCGTAATTGCAATATTATACCTATTATAAGTATATTAATTATAGATAAATAGAAATATTATAAATAATATTATAAATATTATAAATGCGTATTTATATTTAATAATGAAAGAATAAAGAGGGTTGAATTTTTCCATGCACACTTGCTATTTCACAGAATGTGCTCTATTTTTAAATTATAGAAGGAAACATGGCCCAAGCACCTGAATGGTCTTTATTCAATCACTTCTATCATTATAGTTTTGAGATGTGAATCCACACAGGTTTTTTAAGGCAGGTTTCTTTCTTTATCATCATATCATTGTCTCGAGCAGATGTCTCTCAGAGCAGCAGTTCTGCCAGAAACCCTAATAGTTATCATTCTAGGAGTTAGAGTTGAAGGAAATTGTCTCCATTTCAGGCTAATGATGTTGTGCATGGGGACTGGAATGCTTCTCTCAGGCCTAATTCAGGATACTGTGAAAATCTAAATACCTTAGCTTTTAGCAGGTATTTCTGTCCCAAATACTGTTATTTATATTTATATAATATATTTATATTTAACATTAAATAGCGAGTAGCTTTAAGTTGGAGTAAATAATTCTTTTTTATGTTTTTAATCTTTTTCACTGCAGATTAGTTAATGTACAGTAAGGGCAGCTGGCTGGTCTATCTGCTTTTGGAATGAGTGCTTTATGGAGGCACAGGTGGCTCTGGGGTGGAACTTCTCCCTCTGCACATCTCCTTCAGCCTTCACATCACAAAAGTTGTTTTCATAAACTGTGAATTTCGATTCTTGACAGGGATTGATGGGCTGACTGTTAACATCACAGAGTGCTGCATTATTTATACACACAGGGGCTGGGCTCCTTCTTTCAGGCTGTCCTTTGCTGTCAAGCAAAGAATTGAACTCCTCAGTCAGGAATCACGCGATGTTTTCATTTTTATGGTGCTTTATGGGATCAAAAAATGTGTTATATAAATGCTTGAAGTTCGACAAAGAGTGGGTGTGCAAGTTCTACCCAACTTCCCACCACTGCCTGCTTGTGGAAAGGAGCAATAGTTGTGCATTCGGTATTTTATTGAAAAGCATGTGGCTTAAAAGTAATGTGAACACATGTAAAGGAGCATGATGGACTTACAGAACAGCCTTTTCTCCGCGTGTTTTTGATGAAAAAAATCCATATTCATTGGTTGAGTTACTCATTTGGACAAAATCTATCATATTCCTCAAAAAAATCCTGGTTTTTATTAGAGAGCAAATATACGACCATTTCATTTGAGTTTTGCTGTATAATTTTTCCTGAGTTTGAAGAATCAGGGAAGGTTCTTAATTTAAATTGTAATTTTGAGTTTGCATGGATCTCTTTGATTTTATTGTTTTTGTCATGCTTTTTTTTTTTTTTTTTTTTTTTATTCTTAACCAGCCATGGTTTTCAAAAAGAAGGCGGCCAATTTGCTCCAGAACTAACTTGACTTCAAAATGTTCTGAGGAAATAAAAGATGTGAAGAAAAAAAATAACAAAAAAATAATCCCACAGACTTAGGACCCTTTGATACTGAATTCAGTATCAAAGATTTATGTACTGTCTTCAGACACTTTTACACCTGAGAGGTCATGTAAAGAAAAGTGCAAGGTTAGTCAGACATAGGAAAGACAAACATGAATTGCTGTTTTTATTCAACACTGAATCTTACTGCAATCATTCCTGAATGTCTTAATAAAAGTGCAATAATAATTTGTCTTTAATTTTTTTTCCCAATAATTGAATTTCTCTTGGAGTGTTTAATTTGCAAAAATTTGTCAAATTACACAGTCTGTTACACAAACAGCATATTGCCAATCACCATGGAAAGCCATAAGCACAGAGCAGACTCATGCAAGACTTACTATAAATGATATATTTCTCTTTTTTTTTTGAGTTTATTTTAGTCTTCCATTCACAAAATCTCTCAGGTTAAATTACAAAACTGCTGTTGTGTTAAAAGCTGTGTCACATTTTAATGGTAAAAAATCCCTTTATCAGTTGTGTTAAGACAAAATGTACCCATATCAGCTTTTCTTACTAATAACAGTCTTCAAATTCAAATTCTGTTCATCAGACTCAGTGGAATGTATAACAAATTATATTTCAATATTTCAGCATGAATGTCCTCTCAAGAGGCACAAAATGTAAATTGAAGAAGATATTGTTGATTCAAAGGTTATATTTATTTCTTTCAGCACCATTTCACAGACAATAAGCTATAAATAACAGAGGTAACATCTTATGTGATTGTTGATAATTTAAGTTTCAACATTTGCACAGCCTGGTAGCTCCTCTTAAGTAGAATTGTGCAGCTTCTCATTTTTCTGACTGCATAGATTTCATACTAGGATCTAATTTAACTGTTGTTGTTTATAGTATAGAGTTTTTAGGCCTTGTTAGCATTATGTGAATGAGACAGGATAAGCTTTTTTTTTGCTTGGCTTTTATGTTTATTTTGGTTTGGGTTTTTTTGGGGAGGGGGTTATTTTGCTTTTTTATTGGTTTTGTTGTTTGGGGGTTTTTTATTTGTTTGTTTTTTGTTTGTGATATTTTTTGGGGTTTTTTGTTTGTTTTGTTGGAACTTTTTGTTCCCTGTGTTTCCTTCTTCCCCCCCCCCCCCCCCACATTTTCTTTAGATGTGCTCTTTATTCATTTTATTTCTGTGATGTGGTATAATGACATTACAAAAATTTCACCAGTGACTGACAGGCCAAGTGGTGGGTTAAAAGAGCAATTAGTGCAGTTATTTCCTGAACATGGAAATAAATGGCCTTAGACAGAGGAGAACATCTGCTTTATTAGTCCCAAACTGCAGGTCAGGTCACTTTACTTCAGGCTGAAAAAGCCAACACGAATTTTCAGGCAAATTAGAACCAAGCAGCTGACTGTCCACACACTTTGGTCATTTCAGGAGATTTCAGTTTCTGGAAATATAATGTAAAATTTTGTGTGAATTCTGCTTGACATTCAATATAAAATTTGCAAACTCAAACAGTATTTTGTCTCTTTGCCTTTCACTCCAATGGCATTAATTGAAATCAGAATGACATCAAATCAGGAAATATGTAGTAAAAATATCGTCTTTTGTTTTAATCAGAATATCCATGTGGATTTGCATAATAAGTGTTCCTGCTCCAGATGCTATTTAGTTTATTAATTTAATTATAAAGGTATGTGAATACAGTTGTCAGAACATTCATTTATTAGTAGCTGTTTTTTCACAATCAACTGCCTAATCCCCATAAAGTAATAAACAAGCATCCTTTGCTACCCCAATAATGCAACAAAAGGAGAAAATGAGAAGTCTTGTCTTAATTAAATTCAGTTAGAAAATATCATTTGCTATTCTCAAATAGCTTTACTTCTCCATCAGCTGGACAGTCTTTAAAACAAAAATTAATATCAAGTATATGACAGCTGTCTGTGCCATGAAGACACCCTGAAATTGAAAAAAAAACCCCAAAACTACAAATAACCCAGCAAAATAATGCACAAATCAAGTTTTTCTGTGAAATTGATGCACAGAATTTATAAAGGCATTTTCGTGCATCAGTTACATTTCTTAACCAATGTTCAGATGGAAATTCTCACACCAAGGATTAATCTGAAATTCATGTACAAGAAAGGTGTCAAAATCCTGAGTTGAGTTTATCACCAAAATAGTCCAAAACATGCTCTAATGTCGGCACTGCTGACATAAACCAAATTAAACTCCCTAAATCTTTTCAATTATGTGGAAAAAGACCCTATCAATTTCCATTAAAAGAAAAAAAAAAAAAAAACAAACGCACACACAGAAAATAATATACTTGTTTTCTAGAAATTATCTATCTGTAGATAATTCTTTCAGATGCATTTACTACACAAAGTACTGTTATTTTTAAATTCTGTGCTGAGCAGTAGAGAGCACAAACCTGCCTTTAAAGATGAAGATTGAGATAAATAAAAATGGATGTAAACATAAGATAAACTATCTGAGAAAAATTATTAAATTGAAGTTGATCAAAGCCTAGGGGTTGTTCCTTAGGATTGCTTCCAGTTACCCCATTGGCAACAGAATGCAATCTGTAGATGCCCTAAGTGTCTTCAGTTTAGAAAACATAAAAAAAATTACCATTTTCTATTGTCTTTTGCAAATGGATTTGGTTTAAGACAACACATTTTATGGGGTGGAAGATTAGGGAAAGATTATTACTTGGACCTGTGCTCTTAAATAAATACAAAACTGAACCAGCCAGAAGTCATTCAAAAGACATCAGAGTTTGTAATTCCTTTCTGTACGTAGCCACCAAAAATCTGACGTGTTTAGGGTAACTTTTTGGTGGCTTTTCTACAAAAACCTTGTTCTCCTTTTTCCCTGTGCCCTGCAGCGGACGTGTGCGACTCCAACCCCTGCCAGAATGGTGGCATCTGCCTGTCGGGGCTCAACGACAATTTCTACTCCTGTGAGTGTCCCGAGGGCTTCACAGACCCCAACTGCTCCAGCCTTGTGGAGGTTGGTAAGTGAAAATTAAATTAAATTGACAAAATAGCTCGAGCGCCCCGTCGGCCTGTGGCTGTCCGAGCGGAGATCCCGCCCGTGGTGTTTTGTGTGGTGATGATCGTGACTTTTTGGGCTAAAAACAGAAGCCAGACAAAATTAAGGGGGTAAAAAGTGGTTTTATTTATGGAAGGGCCCTCAGGCACATTTAGGGCATGTAGGCCTACGTGTAGGCCCCACTCAGGGCCTGCACCCAAAATGGAGCACGGGTGGCTGTGGCGGATAACACACGACATGAAATTCGCTCTGAACACTTTGGAGAAATCAATCTGACTCTGGTTTATTTTAATAGCTGACTCTTTTTATACATTTTGGACAGGTCACTCTGATTGGTGGGAGAGTGACAGAACTCTTCACCCGCACTGGGAAAACCAGAGGACCTCAAAGCAGATCTGTCTCACAAAAAGAATTAAAACCAGAGATTTAGTTACAGTAACAATCCTGATGTTTAAGTTGTGAGAATAGGTCTCAAAAGCTTAAAACATCACGAAGAAACCGAACTTAGAAACTCAGAAGCTTCAGGCACTGGAAAATCCAGAACTACAGAGCACAGGTTGTCACGCTTTTATGAGTTTGGTTGGTTTCATATCTTCCAATTCCTGGTTCATCTCCAATTACAGCTGCAGGTAATGAAGCCATTTACCCCATTCTGCCTCCCCCAGCTCTCTTTTGTTCCCATTGCTGGCCCTGAGGCAGTGAGGTGTCCCTGATCCCCAGCCTGCAGAGGAATTGCTGTGTCTGACCCAGACACGGAATGTGGAATTTACAGTTACACACTGAGGAACTGCAGAGTTACAAACACACAAAAAATATATAAAAGCCAAAATCCCAAAGCACCAATGGGGTCATTACATTGATCATTATTGGGGTTTTAACCTTATGTCTGTGCCAAAGGCATCTCTATAATAATTAACAGTTCAAACAGTATCTGCAGAACATAATTGCTCAGAATAGTCCAGTGCTCCACTTCACAAAAAAGTCTATAGTGGTGACTTAAAGGCTGCCAACATTTTTCAGATATCAATTCTAGATCATTCTAGATAAGTTTATGATAATTCTATGCATCCTTCTTCAACCAGTGCCCTTCAAATCTTCATTTCTGATGGTTTTATGCAGATGTCCAGAGAAAATACTAATTTCTTATGCAAATGAAGAGACAGGAACACCATAGGAGAAAACCAGAACAACACAGAGTGGTCATTTGTTTGAATTTCAAAATAATTACCCATCTGGAGGCTCTAATTCATCATTAGATGAGTGCATAGACCACAAGTCAAATGTACTGAAATTTTGTGGTGTGCACTTGACTCAAAGTAAGCCTAAATTTGAGTGGTAGATCCCAAAACATCTAGGAGGCCAGGCCTCCATACTAAGAAAACATAAGGAGAAAATCAGAATCTGAAAGAAAAGTTAGAGGTAGACAGCTCACTGAAAGTTATCTGAGCTCTTGTTTTATCTCAAAGAAGGCACAAAAATACATTTACAGAGCAAAATGATGGAACCATCACAGCTGGGCTCAACACTGAAACTGTCCTAAATCCGTGGCGTTCTCTTTTTTTTTTTTTAATAACTTATTAATTTAATAAATAAATTTTTGCTAAACTACAGAGGGAGAACTAGGGTTCACTGTTCTGTGGATTAAGTATATCTCTGCCTTGGGGTAAAGGGAGCAGAAATTAGTCCAGAAACAAAGGGCTATTCTATTTATGAGGGATTGTTTGTTCATTTCCTTTCCTTAAAATGATTATGCTGCTGTTTTGAGAGTGAATTCTAAGAATCTGCAGTGGAATTTTAAGATAAATATGGATTTAAATTGATTCCTTTTAAGTTAAACTTTCTGCTAGGAAATGGAGGCAACTCCTGTGGGAGAATGATCAACTTCAGACACCATATGCATTTTTTTCTGACTCTAAAATGTCATTGTAGCTGGTTACCACCAAAAATTTGAGTTTCACAAGGAGGTGCTTGTTGCCTTGGTGCAGCCACACAAGAAACCTGGAGATGCTGCCTCAAATCCTATTTTCCATCCCTTTCCCTATAATTTTTATCAGTGCATGAATTTATCATATATATATATATCATATATATATCCTATATAGGTATTGCTACCCTAAAATGGCCTAGACATGGCTTCACCTCAGGAAAATTTTGGTTTTATTGTGTACTTGGCAGACAGGAAATTGCATTGCACATGACTGGGGCGATGCCAGACATGACTGAATCTGGAGAAAAAAATCATATTGTGATAATTATCGCTGTAATTAGCAGATGAGCATTAATAGGGCTTTGAAAAATACACATATACTTAACTAAAATCTTCAAGCACTTCAACAAAGACTCAGTTTGGCAAACAGAGTAAAGCATAAGTAAATAACTTGATAATATGTGGCAATCACAGCACTTACAGAAGCAGTATGTTACGTTCTTATTTTGCAATCCATGGGGAGTATCTGCTGGATAACATTGGATAAGGAAAGAACTTATTAATGTTCCTATAGTAACTAAAGTCCAGAATGTTAATTTAGTTTGTGTCTGTCTGTTTGCTACACATATGGATTCAGTGTAGCCTTGTGTAAAACTTTAAAAGCACATTTTAAAATAATCTTCTTCTTTTTTTTTCCTTTTTTTTTTTTTTTTTTTTAATTAAAAGATTATTCTGCATTATGTAACCCTGTTCACTGTCATATAAACCACTGGGGAAAAAAATTACATTTCAAGGAAATAATTTTATTTTTTCCTATGAAAAGGATGATGATTGTCATCAACTGTTAGTCAGTCAGCTCCATTGATCCAAATACTGAAGTCTTTAAAGTAAAATAATGTTGTAAGATGTCTCTAGAGGAGCCCAGGAGTGCAAGACCCTGAGTGATCACTTTTTGCTAAGACTGTTTATTAGATGTAAGGTTTAAGAAGGAATGCTAGCAAAGGTTGCTTCTCTTTGGCTTTTTAATGAGTTTTTGCCCAAAAGCTAATCTCTTAATCCCTCGTATCTCAAAAAAGTCTTCTTGACAATTTTCTGTGTAGTTGAAAACACTAAGCTAAAAATTGGTATTTAGGATGTCAGGAGAAGCTATGTAGGAAGAAAAGAGGAGGATGAGGGAAAAAAAAAATAAAAGAAACAACACTGAGAAGAGTCTGTGTCACTGTGTCTCCCTAAAAAAAGGGCTGCACGGATAATTTTAAAAGCAGCTGGGTGTTGTCAGCATCCCCTCTCATTAGAGACTCCACCATCAGGCTTTGTGCAATGACAGGATGCACTGCTGAACTCTGGGCACCAGCTGGGAAATCATAAATTTTTAAAGGGACATACCTTAAACAGGAGGATTTTCACAGTATAGGACAACAGGGATTTCACTTAATCATGCATTAATGTGGGTATATGAAAGGCAATCCCATTCAGACAGCAAGTCGTGAGCTATGCTGAAGGAAAAAAAAAATTAAAAAATAGATGCAACCAATGAAGATCAAACATTTAAACAGAAGTTTTCCCTAAAAAGATCAACAAATGCTCAAGACAGTTTGGGAGCTGCATGGATACTCCAGAATGCAACTCCCTCTATTACCCTAATAGAAAATATTTAAAGTAACCTGATATTGATAATAATAACATTTTTGAGCTAAGAGTTTAAATAATAATGTGTTTTTATAAATTTACCCAGGGATAAATATTACTTTTCTGCCATACTTTATTTTTTTTTCTGACCCTATTACTGTGTGTCTAAAACCAAACTTATAAAAAATGCTTGTGACAGTAATTTGTTTGTTTTTAAATTGCTATTCCCTTTCTGACCCTACTCATTCATTAAAGGCAATCCCACTTTATTTCCTCTTACTTATATTCCAAACTTAGTTGTGCTAAAAGACTTGAGATGAAGTGATACATCTGTAATATCACCCTTATTTGTGCAGCAAGGTTTTCCAGTGCTCTAACAGATTTTAAATATCTGATAACTGGAAGAGGATAAGATAGAGACAGGCAGGAAAATGTATATTTTAATAGTTTTGAGCACAGCACATCCTCCTGAGAGGTGGACAAGGATTTAGCTAAACAGATAAAGGTGATTATATCAAACATTCCAAATATCAGGATGTTTTCCAAAGATAATAAGAACACTATGGTTAACTCCTCAGCAGACTCCTGCCTACATATATGGAAACACTAATTTTAACCCAAGACGAAGCAAAATAATTTTTGATTAATTAATACTGGCATTGAAATGCATTACAGAGAAGTTGGAAGACTTCACATCTTTTAAACAACTCACAAGATATTCTGAGGAATCATGAAAATTATCAAAATGCAATAAACAATAACTGTTTCAGACAATTACTGGAGTCTTTAATGAAGTCTGTTCAGGAAAACTTTTAATGCGCTGCCTGTCAACATGGGTGGCTAATTAGCCATGGACAGTACACAAGGGGATCTATAAAAGACACTGGGAGAAGTTTTCTTTAAAATAAAGATGATTCCTGTTTTGTTTAGTGTGTGCATA
Organism: Sitta carolinensis; assembly: GCA_032173965.1. Classification (NCBI taxonomy): domain Eukaryota; kingdom Metazoa; phylum Chordata; class Aves; order Passeriformes; family Sittidae; genus Sitta; species Sitta carolinensis. The sequence continues at coordinate 69,916,695 of CM063313.1, read as the reverse complement.
AGGGAAAACAGGGGCAGAAATGCCACCTTAATGACAAGAAAAAGAGTAGTTAATTTTATTACGCCATAAGGCAATGAGAGTGTGTTCCATGAATTGACCATGCTCACATTTGAAACCTGAGCATCTTAAAACTACTCGTTTTTGATCTTCCAAATCTGAAATTCAATAACTGTCTCTGAGAGGATAAACTGGTGAACATGTTTAGTTTATTTAAGTGGAAAAAAAAAAACGAAAAAAAAAATGAAAAAACAGATGTCAAATGGGCTGCCAGCATCCTTTTGGAAAGTATCTGTACCTTTTATGTCGGCTCTCAGTACTCACTGAGAGGATCTCATTATTGAAAAACATGGTAAAAAAAAAATGCCTGTGTGCATTTTGGAAGGGTGGAAAGGCAAGTTAATGATCCTATGGTTAATGATCAAGGGAAGCTGGATCTAAGTGCAGCATGGAGGCTGAGTGAAGGGAGAAAAGTTGGAAGGTGAACCAGGGATGCCAGTTTCCCATGACATCTTTATTCTGCCAAGTGATTAACAAGTGATTGTGGGGTTCCTTGCTTAGCACATTGCAGTTTTCCATATCAGCTCAGTCTTCTCAGCACCCAAAGTAAACTGTTTCTTTGACAGCTGCTGTCTCTCAGCCAGAAACGCAGGAATCAAAGGGGTCCTTCCCTTTTCATGCTGTTAAATAAAAATTCAGTAAGATGGATTAGGCCCAGAGTGCTCTGATCTGTTTGCTTTGTGGCTTTATTTGCACAACCTTAGTCTCCACTTTTGCTTTCCTGACCTCTGCACTGACAGTACAAGGGCTTCTGAAAAAAATTAGCAGAGATAAAAGTCCTGTCACTCACTTCCTGCCAGTATTCCAGATGCTTTTCAATGCCATGATTAGAAATGACTGAACTATTTCAAAGGTGCTTTCATAGTCTTACAATATGTGATTTTTCTTTCTATTTTTTTTTTTTTTAAAGGAGGATTGTTTGCACCACACATTGAACATATGTACTAATGGATTTTCCAAGGTAGAAACAGCGAAATTAATCCACTCACACAAAAGAATTCCAATTACTTATTCTCATGTGCACCTAGTATGAAATTGACAATAAGTATTCACCTTAACTGTAAATAAAGTAGCCTGGAATCTTGCAAATTAAAGCACTGGCACTCACAAAATTAGAATAGTTGAAGATGTGAGGCACTTGTGGAGGTCTGCAGCCTAACCCCACCTCTCAATGGATGATCCAGGGGTGCAGGTTTCTCAGGGTCATTTCCAGTTGAGTTTTGAGTATTTCCAAGGATGGAGACTTTGCAGCTTTTCATGGCAATCTGTGTCAGTGTTTGATCACCTTCACAGGCCAAAAAACCCCAAGGAAACAAACAGACAACCCCCAAAACCCCAAATATATTTAAGTGCCATTTTGTGAAATTTAGTATTTTTCTCATTGTGCTGTCACTGTGCAACACTGAGAAGTCCCTGGCTCTGGTTCTTTATTTGTATTTTTTTTCTCCAGGCTTGACTGTTTGATTTTAGGGAGATAATCACATCACTTGGCCTGCTGGCTCTCCTCTCCCTAGTGCAACACAGTCCTAGGTGCAGATTGCCTAGGGTATTGGGAAATACAGTGTGGAATACAGATTTCAGCATTTATTGTCACTGCTTTGGGTGGAGTGTCACCCAAATTGACTATATTTATTCCTGTGTTAGCAAAATCTATGTAAAGTGACTTACTCACCATGTTTCTTACTGTCAGCAGAGAGACTTTATCATATGACTGTGAATTCTTCCCCAGTGAACTGTCATGCTTTACTGTTGATACTGACTCACTATTTGAAAAAAAATTTCAAAGGAAATTATTCTTCTTTTTGCTGATATTCTCACTCTCAAAAAAACACTTCAACGGTTCTGTTGGCAAAAGAAGATTAACATCAGAGGTGAGGTGGGACTGTGTTTGTTTGAATTCAGCAAGAATAATCAGGTTCCATGGTGAAAGGGAAAAAAATGAGAGAGAGTGGGAGGGGAGGGATTGAAAATGAATTCTTCCCAGGATGCTGAGGGCATTTCTGAGTGCTCTATTCTGAAGCCTGAAGTCTAGAGCTTCACATTTCTTCTACACAGAATGTATTTTATGTGGAATTAGCTGCAAACCACACTTTAAAACAGAATTATCACATAATCAAGATGTTCTCACAGGTTATGAAGCTCTGTTAAAAGCAATCAATACATATTAATAAAAATAATTTGACAAATTGGGCCCTAATGTTTAGTTTCTGGGTAGCCTGAAGAGCGCATAATGCACAGAAATCTAAATTGAGTAGTATGAATACATGCAAGCAGAATAGCTTGATAAATGGCATTGATTGCAGGGCAGAAAATGTTGTAAGTCATAATTTACTATATTTCTGACAAAAAAATTGCTTCTGGTGTTGACTGCCAGTAAATCTGTTGTGAAAATAAGGCTTCGAGTCACAACTGGTGAGAAGGGTGCATTAATGTGAGTTCACAGAGCTGTAGAATCCCAGGTTGGGAAGCATCTCAAGGATCACCTGGGTCAAACTTTCATGGCAAAATCACAGTCCAGGCAGGTGGCACAGAGCCCTGTCCAGCTGAGCCTTAAAAATGTCCAGTGTTGGGGAATCCATCACTTCCTTGGGGAGATGATTCCAGTGGTTGACTGGAATGGAATTCCAGTGGTTGTGGGGAACATTTTTCCTCTGTGTCCAACCAGAGGAACCCTTTAAACAGTGGGACCAGGGGTGAGGTGTCCCCTCAGTTTTCTCCCCTCCAGGCTGAACACACCCAGCTCTCTCAGCCTCTCCTCACAAGTCAGACCTCCCACCCTTGGCTCCTCTTTGTGGCCCTTCCCTGCACCTCTCCAGCCTGCCCACCTCTGTCTGGCAAAGCAGGGACCAAACCTGGACACAGTGCTCCAGGTGAGACCCAGCCAACGCTGAGGGAAGTGGGGCAATGACCACTTTAGCTCTGATTTGCCATTTTTTGGTGCCTCTTTGTGTGAATGATCTGCAATTCCCTCTCCAGGGTAATTCCATCTCCATCTCTGTGTCCCTTTGCTGCACAATGTCCTTGTGCCTCTTGTCCTGTGGAGTCCCAGGGCTGGACACACCACTGCAGGTGTGACCCACTGCTAAGCAGAGAGAAGGATCACCTGTAATGATTTCAGGCCTGAAGCTTTTCTTTTCATCTGGTTTTCTGATGTTTTGGTTTGCTGAAATTCTTTCTTCAGAGAAAGAACATAAACAACATAACTGTTTTTGTAACCATATCCATGTTGTACATTCCTTCTGAGAAGGGGGATTTCTTTTGAAGTCCCTCTGGCTTGACCAATGTGGGTGAAGACATTTGTCTTTCTCTCACCAATCACATTGGTCTGTGGAAAATGATATATAAGGAGAGACATCCCTAAAAATAAAGATTCTTCACTCAACATTTGAGATAAAAATCACAAAAAGAATCTGTGTCGTGTGTTATCATACAGCAACAATCACCCACACCGACCTGCTGGCAGTGCACTTCCTAATGCATCCCAGAATGCTGCTGGCAGTTGTAAGAGGGGTGGTTAATATTCTGTTAGGCTTCATCCCAATATTTCTTTCATAAAGTATTTTGAAATACGTGATGGACCTTAAAAGCGTACTTGGCACCACAGGTCAACGTGACCGTGCACAATGTTTGTAGATAGTGAAAAATTCAACACCTGAATGAGAAATGCCCTGCCAAACGAACCCCATGCTGGAATTCACACCACACTTTCTTGCTTTTTTCTGTCTGCACATTTGTTATTTTGAGGTACAAACTGGGGAGGAATAAGCAGTCTTGCTCTCACACTAGAGGGTGAGCAGTGGTACACTCTAAAGGAGATTTTATGCATCTGATTAGAAGGGCAAATGGAAAACATCCAGCCTCTTGTTGGCAGGCCTACTGCTCAGATGAGACCTTGCAAAGAAAAACAAAGTTTGTGAGCATAGGGTTATTTACAAAAACAGGTCCCCAGCCCCTGTTTTCAGCTGGGGGGATGAAGGACTCAGCAGTGCATCATGCTTTGATTAAAAGCTCCAACACTGATGCCAAGCCTTGCATGCAGAAATACTCAGAAAAGCATGCATATAGGTCATGGAGACCTGTGACAAACTGTGAGGTGTGGGCTTTCCAACCAGGTGTTATTTAACTGGAAATTCCAAAAACACAGAGCCTGCTAAAGGCAAGGTGCTCCAGAAGCAAGAGTTGGCACCTTCCTGGGCTGTGTGTACTGGAGGGGAGGCATCTCTGGTGAGCCAGGTCCATTTCCATGACTTGTCTTGACCTGTTTTATTGGGTGGAGAAAGAAAAAAAAAAGAACAGGAAAATTAAAAAAAAGAGCATTTTCCCCAGAAACACGTTGTGTCTACGGCCTTATATATTTTTTAAACCAGCTTCAAAAGAAGCAGGTAGAATAAACAAGTTATATTTTGTCAGATCTGCCAGTGAAATAGGCAGCACATAAAGATCTGGAGAGCTCATGCTGACAGACAGGGGAAATAGCTCTTTGGATAGGTGCTCTTAGCATTGTCTGGGAAGAGAAGTGTTCAAAAAAATCCAATGTCTGTGATGGAAAGAGGCCTTGGTGGGCAGCAGTTGCATCGGATTAAAAGAGCAGAGTACATGACTCATCAGGGTCTAATGAAATAAATATTCTGGCACACAATATCCTGCACATTTTCACAGCCACGAGTACCTCTGGAGTGGCCCAGGTGCCTGTGAGAATTGCTGACACAGCTGCTGGGATGTTGTGATGTTCCATGTCATGTTGACTTTGTTCTTCAGTGTCCCTATCCTGGTGTTTAAAGTGGGTCTCTCACCACCTTTGAAGAATTATTACTATTATTATTATTATTATAATTATTACAATTATTATTATTATTTTTTATTTATTTTATTTTATTTTAGTTGTTGTATAATTATTATTATTATCATCTCATTATTATTAGTATAATTATTATCATTATTATTATTTATCATCCTCATCATCATCATAATTAAAACCTGGAATCAATATCTATTTTATTGTGCCTAATCAATTGTTACTGCCTTTAAGACAGTTTCTATTACTAGATAATTTTTTTTTTTACCTATGCCATTATCTTTGACAAATATCAGAGGTCTTTATGTTCCTGTCTATTTCTAAAGAAATTAATCATTGCAGGACTTTCTATACTTTTGAAGAACACCACTCATTAGGAATTATTAATTATTACAGATTAGGGATCACTAAGCACCATCATGCTCAGGATTAATTACTGTTTATTTGGTTTTGCTAGGAATGGGGTAGTAGCTTTATTTTCTTGTTCCTTTAGCTTCTTGGCTAATGCAAAGTAAATAGTTTTAGTGGTTTTTAAGAGACCAGACAACATAATTTCTCATAAAATTTTGACTTAAGAAATGTCCTTGAAACACTGCCTCTGTTTGTTTTCCCATTTTATATAATATAGTTTTCTCCTGGATTTTTATGTAGAAGGATGTGACTCAACAGTATGGAAGCAACTTGCTAAAAAACAAAAATGCCAGAAGGGAGCTGATTCTTTAGCTGAAAAAGCAAATTGGTCTTTAATGAGATGTTAATTCTGGCATCCTAGGAGATTCAGATTAGAAGATTTTATATTTAGGAAAAAACGATCAGATGGAAAACCTGGTGGTGTTGAACTTAATGCAAGTTCTAAATGCAATTTGGTTCCAGAATAAAAGAAACACAAATTAAAAGCTGAATATTGGATCCAGAGACAGATGGACATTATTGTTTTTTTTTCTTTTCCCCTTTAAGTTTTTTACTAGATTTTTTTTCCAAAACTATTTATATAAAAAGAGCTCATGGAGCAGAGCAAAATACGTCATGTTTTGGCATCATTTTTTCTTACTTTTTCTCTCCATGTGTGTTTACTTGCTTTTAAGTAATGAATTAAGGAAATACTTCTTTGCTACTAAAGAAAATAGATGCAATATTTCAGGAACCTTTTTGCTTTTATCCACTAAAAAGAAATACTTCTGTTCAGAAGCAGATGAATAAGAGTACCCAAATGTTTCTCCTAATAAATTTAATATTTCTAGTTGGGAAAAGTTACCATTTATTAGCTCAGAAATTTCTTTTCACTGCGTAACTCTTGGTGATTTCATTCCTTTCTATGCTTATTCCTTTTTTTTTTTAATTTAAAATCTCTGTTAAGTCACTGACTTAAGGGTCTTTGGTGTTCATCATCCAGATGCAAAATTCCCTTAAGCATTTAAAATACTGTGGAATGATATAGCTACTCTCTTACAATTTATTTTTTTTTTCAGTTACAGAATAACAAATGAACTTGTTGAAGGTTTTAAACTGGAATATATAAAACTAGTATTGTCTTTAGCAAATAAACCATATTCTTTAGCATGTTGAGGACATTGAGCACTATTGGTAGAGGTTTTAGAAGAATGCAGAAGAATTATGTTGATATAGATCAGATGAGGCCTTTTGACTTTTTTCATTGAGAGATTAGTTTATTCCAAAAAATCACATTTTTTTCCTAAAGGGAATAACTAAATGCTTTGGGTTTTGTTTATATTTTTCCCCAAATATAAGTGTAATTACAGGAACTCCATAATAAGTCTATGGCTGATTTTTTATTCCTATTAGGCTACAGAATTAATGCATATTTTATTGCAAGGAATCAATAAAACAGAGGAATTACATATGAGATAATATAATAAATTATAGTACAAAAAATAGTTATCTGTGATAATTATCAGTCAAAATTAAAGGAATAAAAATACCAGAGGGGTGTCTCACCTTATCTGCTCCATTTCAGGGTTTTAGTTTTTGTCTGGGCTTATTATTATTTAGCCAGACGTGCCTGTGCTGTACCAGTTCTTGTCAGGTGTTAATAACAAGGTTGAAACAGCCCCATTTTTCCTTTTTCCCCTTACCCAGTAAATAATCTGGGATGGTTCTTTTGGGGTGAAAAAAATACTATGTGCCATGTGCTCATCTTTTTGTGCATTCATGGATAATTAATGAGGACTTGAGTGAAATGCTGACTGTATGAAGCATATGAATAATTCACCTTAGTGATACTGGTTTTGAGGTTTTTTCCCAGGTTGTATCACAGGTGTACAGCTTTCTCCAATTTGATGATGCTATAAAATAATGATTAATAATAATTAATTTATATTTATGTTATATTAATGACCAGAATTATTAAGGCATGAGGTTTCATGCTGAATTGTGGTTGCAGAGCTAGTATTTCATGTGTATTACTTTAGCTGAACACCTGCCTGAGAACTGACATTGCACCATGAGTTAGGAGAGTCAATATATTATTTCCTAAATTAGAAGAAATTAATCTATGACATTGAAATTAATGTTTCATCTGCTCCCCCGTGGCTATATCTGTAATATTAGAATACTAATTTGAGGTACAAACTCTTGAGTTATCGATTCCATCTTCACTTTGAAACATGCACTGCAATGGCTCCACTCTAAATCAGGAAATTATGAAGTCTGGAAAATTCAAAAGGTTGACTCAGACATGACTTCAATTTTTTCTCTCTGAAATTAGAAAAAAAGAGCAAGGTAGAATTCAAGAGCTTCACAACTTGTCAAAATCACACCTCAGCTTCCTCAGTATTTATGATTCTGTTCAGTTTATGTGTCACTTCATGCATAATTGGTGAAAATATCTGTAGTTCCACTCCTCTGATCTATGCTTTTGACAGATATCTAATTCCAGTGTGCATGAATGCATGCAAGGTTTAATGTTTGTTTTTTATTTCAAATAGATGGGTATGAGACACACATATCTGTTTTGTTTGCCTGTCCATATCCATAGTATTCTGACCACAGAATGGTTTGGGTGGAAAGGGACCCCAAATCCCACCCAGCGCCTCCCACTGTCCCAGGCTGCTCCAGCTCCAATGTCCAGGGATCCTGGGGCAGCCACGGCTGCTCTGGGCTCCCTGTGCCAGCCCCTGCCCATCCTCCCAGGGAAAAATTCCTGTCCAATATTTAATTTAACTCTGTTTTCTCTTGGAAGACATTTACCCCTTCTTGTCCTGTCCCTCCAGCCCTTGGCAATTTCTCTCCATCTTCCCTGCAAGGCCACACTGAGGTCTGATCCCCAAATCCTCCTCTCCAGGCTGAACAATCCAAATTCTCCCAGCCTTCATGGTGTCCTACACTTACCTCCTGACAGACTAACAAAATATCCTGGAATATGATACTTAGTTTTGTCATTCAAATATCTTGTTCATAGAGAGGGGGGGATGCAAAAGCTCAGACTTCAAATCCTCATGGAGACGCTTCACATATTGCATTTCCATTCACAGGCAGCTCTTCCTGGCCTTTCCCTTTGTATCAGTACATCCACACAAACATAGGGTATTGCAGAAAAGCGTGTCTTCCGGGTAATGCAATTTTTTGCTCCTTTTATCCAGCAGAAAGGGTCATGGAAAGAAATTCGAGGGCTTGCAGATAATTATCCTGTGTAGGATCCCACACTCTGGAAGACAGGATTGGGAGTGATGTGGATTCAGAGTTTCAGAGGGGAAATCCAAGATATCTGTAAATTCCAGAGTCCTTTCTCTAAAACCCAGCCAGTATCTTTTTGTAGCTCCTCATGGCTTTAAACAGCAATAATTATCTGGCTTCTGTTGACTCTGTTTGCTAAACTGAACTTTCTAAATGCATGTGTACGGAAAACTAGAGAGGAAAGAAAAGCTGCTGTGGCAACTTAGAGTTAATTTTTCTTCTAAACATACTTAGGAGTTTTCCTGGAGTCTTGATGTGTTTCACAATGCAGACAGAGCCAGGGCAGAAGAAAAAAATTCTCATTTGTTGACGATGCCTTTGTCACATTTCCAACATAGACTGGAGGCGACTTCAGCTTCAAATGGACATTTAAAGTTAAATTAATTGGCAATGAAGGAACATTTAATGTCCATTATAAAATCAAACCAACAACAAAAAAAACCAAACAACAGAAAAACAAAAAAGCAGAATAAAAATTATGTTAGTCCCCAGACTGTCAGATGTGTTGTTGCAAAAGCCATCAGATGTACCTGAAGAAAAGGCAATATCTTATTAGAAATGTGCTGAAGAACTGAGATGTTTTTTGTCCATTTCTTCTCCAACATGATACTTATTATTATGCTATTCATATTATAATTTTTAAAAATTCCTTGTTTCCTTATTTATTCAGCAGTTGCAGTGACTAGAGCTTTAGAAGGTGTGAAAAGCTCAGTTCCAACACCTTGCATTTAATGAAGATGAAAATTATACTCTCAGAGAACCTGCAGTGAGTACTATGGGACTCAGCAGAATACACTTGTCTAAGTACTAATGTTGATTAAAAGACATCATAAAACACAACCACACAATTTTCAGATTTTCCAAACCACGTTTTTGAGTTTATTTCTGCACACAAAAACCATGTTCTTACGGCAGGTGTGTCTTTCCCCTGCATTAATCAGCTTTCTCCTTTTGGGACAATATGAACTAAAAACATTCCTACTGTGGCAAAGAGGAGTTTTCATCATTAGTAAAGATTCTTAACTATTAAGATACCCCTGAAAATGTTCTGAGAAGTTTTTGCAGACCTGTGTTAGCACAAGATCTGTGTTTGCACTGGCTGTGATGACATGAAATCTTGCAGCAAATCCATGGTTGTAGACCAAGACTTAAACCCTGGGAATCCAGCAAGAAAAATATTTTAAAGATCTAAATCTCAGAGTATTATATTACAATTTTCTAGAAATATAAAACATCCAGTTCGTTTTAAGTATCCAGTTCAGTCAAACTCAATTAGAATTGACATTAAATCAAACGAAAATCATTTTTTTTGAAGCTGTCTTGGTTTTCTCCATGTGTTAACTAAGATGAGGGCAGTAAGGGTGTAAAATAACATGAAGACAGATGTATGCCAACATATTCAAGTACAAATGTAATCTTGCTGCAATTGAGAGAGAGAAGCATGTCTTGATTAAAAATTCCTATTACTTTCCTCTCCTTCTTAGGCAGGTCAGCTTTTTAATCATCAGTTATATTATTCATTATGAACAGTCTAATGAGGCCAGAATTTGGTCCTTTAAGATTAATTTTTGCAGATAGGAAAACTGCGTTGTCAGTGTCACTTGATTTATTCAAAAATATGACTGAATGGGCTGTAATTTATAAGGGGAATGATGACAGTCATAAAAAGAAAATATTTAATTTCAGCTTCTGCTTTTCCTGGCATGAAATAAGAAACATCTGCAGTAGTCATTTGCTCCTAGCTGAACAATACATTAGCCTAAGTCAGCAACACAAGTGAGCAGTGGATTAACTTTGTCCTCACTGGGGGCAACTTTGGGATCAGTTTTACTTATATTAAACCAACAGATCCTGACCAATTTAGCATAAACAAAGTAAATAGATATATCAATCTGAATGCAAGGTGGTGGATGCTCCTGAAAAAATCAGTGCCATCATCCCTTGCCCTCTCATGGAGGAAGAAGGGACCTGAGCAGTTTAAAAGAATGAGTAAGTCAAAATAAATACATTAGTTGTGTTTCAAGCATTGCAGCTGAATAAATGAATGCCCAAAGACCATGAAGTAAAAAGTTTACTAAAATAAAGAATGTAAATATTAAACTAGCAGGCTATGAGTCTTGATACTAATTAGAACTGGGATGTGTCAAGCATTTTTTTTCATGCATCTCACAGTTAGAAACAGAAGGAATTAAATTACACAGGTTTTGTCTGGCCTGGTGGCAGCACTTTAGGAGAAATACAAGACCCTTGTTTAGGAAAAAAATTAATTAGAACTACAATAATCTGGTTAATCAGCAGTGAATTAAACTTCTTTTTTTATTTTTTTTTATATTTTTTTTAATTTTTATAACTGCATTTGCCAATCAAGTTAATTTCATACTCTGTAACAGGGAGTGTTGCATCTGAGCTTCGCATGAACCGTGTTCATTCAAAATAATCCATGGTAGCTGCACTGTTCTGTTTTGACTTGGCAGCCCTAAAATCTACATTTTCTGTGCTGAAGGCACTTGGCTTGGTGTGACAGTTCTGCTTGGAGCCTGAGAACTCTACAGGTTGAGTAGGAGAGGAGACAGGACTTGTGGGTGACACTATAAATCTAGTTTATTTGCATTTTTACAGCCTTCACGACCATGTTTGGATAGAGAGGAGACAAACCAGCATCATAAACATTGAATTTTTTGTTTTTTCATGTCGTTAGCCAGTGTGTGGTACCCGAATCACAGTGGCAGCACCCTGTCTGGTGAGAACTGGAGCAGCAAAGAGGATGTGATTAATAAAAAAACAGAGTGTGGTACAGTGAAACATAGCAGTGATGGCCTGCCTGGCGAGAAGAAAGTGATGAAGGGAGCCTGATTAAAAGAATGAAAACAGCCTAGCAAAGCAGCTGAACAGCACCACAAGGGAGGAAGAGGGAAGTGACTGCATAGTTCAAGAGAAAATTCAGGGAAATTGAGTTTTTTTGGCATTTTAATGGGATCTGCAGGACTATGTCAGCTGCAGGACAACACATTTCCAATTTTTGGGAGCAGACAAAGCAGCCTGGAGAAGGGTTACCAAACCCTGAGGAAGAGGAGCTGAGGACATGCATCTTCACAGGGTCTGGAACAAAAACAAACAAACAAAAAAAATATTTTAATTACTCTACATGCACTTTAGCATTTTTAACAGGTGTTCAGGGCTCATTGTTTACCAGTTTTTAACTTGAATGCTGTCAGATTTGTGACTGTCTGAGGATTGATCAAGGTTAGGAGAAGAACAGGACATCACTGGGATGTGCAGGATGCTCCCCTGTAAATCACAGCATGCCATCACCAAGATTATACCCAAATATTATATTTATAAATATATAGTTATGATATATAAATATATAATAATATATTATATAAATATATAATAGAAAATATAATATTTAAAATATGTATTTATTATTAATAAATATATATTATATACCCAAATATTGCCACTTGCAGCCCAAAAAAACACCCCAAGCCTTGCTTTCCCAGGAAGCTTGCAAACAGGAAGAAAAATCTAAGTCCAGGAAGAAAAGGGGATTGAGAGGAGGGTTTTGGATAAGGTGAGAGAAGCCTGGCTGAACAAGTTGGCAGTCTCTGCTCTAGAAGTAGCTGGAAAATGGAATTTTAGATTTATGCATATTTCAGGGACTTTTTTCTTCCCCTCTTCCTTTACCTGAGTGCCACTGTGGTACAATATGCAGTTTCAACCTCATTTAGAAATATCACTTCTAGTTTTGAGGTGGATGTCAACAACTAAGCAAACAAAATTAAACAAAAACAGCTTTTCAGCACTGGATTTATATTCTATATAAAAATAGTGCTCAGGTGATTCTCTATTTATGTCTCAACCAAGTAACAGAACACTCCAACCCTTAATTCTGTTTATTTCTACTGTTTCTTGTTCTGGTAACACTTCTGCTTATTTTCTCTTCCTTTGATATTTTTCAATTTTGATATTTTCTGAAATGTAGACACAAGAACCAGAAAACTTTACCCAAATATGTTTTAAAACCATTATAAGAAGTCCCATTATAAGAAGTCCCAAATTAACTTTATGTGTTTACTTTTTTTTTTTTTTTTACAACATGTTTTATATCTCAATACTCAGGAATCTCATTGACCTATAAATTGTAATATTTATTCTTATTATTGAAAAAGAGTGTGTGAGGTGAAGGAAAATTGATAGCATGTAAAACAGCAGCAGGATTTGTGTCAAAAGTAGTGTGGCCAGAAGGACCAGGGAAGTGACAAATTAGGTCACAGATTGTTCTCTATGATCTTGGAAGACTTTTCCAACCCAAATGATTTTTGATTCTGTAATTATTTGATTTATAATGATTTGGTTATTTGGTAAATAGGAAATATTTACAATATAGAAGACTTTATTTGCAACATAATGGTAAATAGGAAATATTTATGATATAAAAGACTATATTTGCAACATAAATTGCTGATGGAAAATCCGTTAAGCAGGAAAAGATGATAATGTGGCCTGCAGACACTCAGCAGAACCACTGTCATGTAGACAACTGGATATTGCAGATATTATTCAGGCTAATATTCCAAATATTAGAAATGCCTGTAATTCAATATAAGACTGGGTGAGAAATTGTAATTTTTCAGTGCTGTTGAGCATTTTCAACATTTTCCAAATTTTCTTCTAAAATTTTGGAAGGCATTCTTAAACATGGACTTTCTGTGGGTCCAGATGAATCCTTGAGTTGTCCTAACACTAGGTACAGCCAGCACAGTGGCTACGGTGTTCTTACTGGGGAAAAAAAAAAAAAAAAAAAAAAAAAAAAAAGAGAAAAATAGCCTATGAAAACAAAGTAAAAGTTTGTAGCAACTTTTAAGTACAATTTTATTGCAGAAGTAAGAAATTCTAACTGATTGTCAAGATTTTGTCCAGAAGGATTACTTCTTTTTTTTTTTTTTTTTTTTGTTTTTTTTTGGATCAATAATTTGGATTGTTTTAAGAAAAACAAGCATCCCATCCATCCAGCATTTTATCGAGTTACTCAATTTGCTGTCACTGTTGAAGTTGCTAGGTAAACCAGGTATAAGATGGAAGGAGAAGAAAATGAAAGTTCATTTTTTTTCACAAACTGTGCTGTCCTGTCCCCTAAGGAGAACAGAAGTTTCTGGAAGTATTTTAAAAATACCCTAAAAGCAAAACCCAAAACAATCTAAACCTAACAAACCAAAACAAATCAACCAACCAATCAAACAAACAAAAAAAACCAAAATACCCACAAAACCAACCAACCAAACAAAAAAATAAATACTAACCCCCCAAAAAAATCCCAGAACAAAACAAACAAATGAAAACCTCAACCAACCAACCAACCAACCAACCAACCAACCAACCAACCAACCAACCAAAAAAAAAACCCAAACAAACCAAAACAAGCCAAAAAACAAACCAAAACCAACCTACCAACCAATAAAACCACCAACCAGCAACTAAAAAAATCCCACAAAAATAAAAAACACCGCCAAAAAGCACAAAAAAATAATATAAAAAAAAAAAAACAGGAAAAAAAAATATGAAACAAATAGAAAACAAAAAAGGGGGTTAAATCCCCCTTTATCTTGAAATATGACTGAGGACCTTTATGCAGATTTATGAGATTCCAGCAACTGTTGGCTTCCCCCAGACTTGTGGGGTTGCATGTGGAGTGAAAATTGAAAATTTCTGGGGAAAGAGCTGCAGAGAACCTCACTAAGCCTTTCACTGACTGAGGTTTTCATTAGTGATGGCAAAATGCTAACAAAATTTACATGATCATTTTCTACTGGGAAAGATTGACCTAATTGCAGAGGAATTAATTATCCTGGAGTTGTAAACTGGAATTTGGCCCTGGCTGCACTGAACTCTGGTGATTTCAGTGGATATCTACATTATAAAGTAGAGGGGCCAAGGCAGTACAGTAAAAGAAGCACAGTGGAAGGTAATATAAATGTGTATTTCATTGATTTATTCCAGGTCAGCAGGAGACAATAAAATCAGTCAGTCACTTTTACACTTATAAAATGGATCTCACCTAAAGAGCTTTGTGTGTTACAGAGAATCAGGAGAAAGATAGATAAGTGAAGAAAATCCAGCCAAATATTGGCTGTTTAGTTTTAGCAGACACTTTTCTCTGTCTGCCTGCATAGAGTCGGGCATGTTATGTTTGTATATATGTTTTTGTGTGTGTTTTTTAAAATCTATAGCATGTCATTGTGTCCTTTTAATGCAGAGTCATGGATAAAATTCACTAGGTTAAAACATGGAATATTTATGAAGTGGAACAATTTGCTCGGCAGATGAATATTTCATGACTGCTGTTTTTTATGTCTGATTTCTTCAATGTACCTTCTACTTAGTCACAACAATCTTTGATGTAGAAAGAGCTTGCAGAGTGCTGTATACAGTAATTAACACAGACTTTAAAATAGGTAGTTTAAGGTAAATTTCAATATTCCAGTGGATTTCGTTGAGAGGAATATTTTCTGTTCGGGGAACTCATCATAAAACTCCTGGTGAAGAAAGGTTTTGTTGGGGGAAAAATTAGCTTTGGGGATTAATTTCTGTCTTTTGCATTCTGTCTTTGTCTTTAATTTAAGTCCTTGTCAGATTTCAGCAACTCCACTGGCTTAGTTAAGTCAGTATTTCATGTTAACATTAATAATGCTGTATAAAGTCGAGCAATTGACAATGCAGTAAAACTGCATCTGTTAGCATTTGGATCACCCAACTCTGAACCTGAACTTTTTCTTGCATGAATATTAACTGGAAAGTGCCAGGGGGGCCATGCAAATTATTCATGAGCGCATGTTAAATTCAGAAGGAATTTTTAACTTTAAAAACAAACACATATCTTTGACCTAAAAACTAACAGAAAGAAGTGTAACCTAAAAAAAAAAAAAAAAAAAAAAAGAAAAAAAAAAAAAAAAGAAAAAAAAAAAAGAAAAAAAAAAGAAAAAAAAAGAAAAAGGGGGGGGAAATATTTATGAAAATGCATTGCTTTCCTTTTAATTTTTTTGAGATGGTGTTTATTGATGTCTAATTTTTAATTTTTTAAAGAATATTTCAAGTGCTCTAAAATGGGTGTTTGGTTTTCTTTTTTTCTCTTGAAAGGATTGAAGTGGAGTTGATTTTCTTCAAGCATTGAATTTTTTTCTTTTTGGGTGACCCAAATAGAAAGTTTTCCACTTCTACTTAATATATACTTCTTTTAATATTTTCTTGTTGGGAAAAAGAAACTAAAAGACCAGGAAAACAAACAAAAAAGATTATTTTTCAGGGTTTGTCTTGAACTAGGCAGTTGATTGGAGAAGACAAGCTAATAATTTCTTTTTTGGGAGTATACTTAACAGAAATGAAAATTGTAGTTTGGTTTCAAGTCTGAAGTTTCTGGTTTTCTAAAGTTCTGTTTTTCTGATGTTTGGGTTTACTGAAATTCTTTTCTCAGAGAAAGGACATAAACACCAGAACTGTTTTTATAACAATATCTATGTTGTTCATTCCTACTGGGAGGAGGGATTTTCTCTTGATGTCCCTCTGGTTTGACCAATGTGGGTGAAGAGGTTTGTGTTTCACCAATCACATTGTTCTGTGGAAGATGGTATATCAGAGGAGACATTTTTAATAAAGAGATCTTCTTCATGCAACTTAGAGAAAAATCACAAAAAGAGTCTGTGTCATGTGTTATCCTACAGCAACAGAAAATCAATCGAGTTCCTGACCAGGAATCAGCTGGTCATTATCCCAGATCTCCAGGGTGACACACTTAATGTGCTTACCCTGAATTCTTGAGATGAAGACTGTGGAAGCACAAGAGAAAAGTCCTTCAAATTTAGCATATGTTAATAGCCAGAGAATTCCAGAATGGTTTGGATTGGAAGGGATCTTAAAGTCCGTCCCATTCCATGGGCAGGGACACCTCCCACTGTCCCAGGATGCTCCAGCCTGGCCTGGGGCACTGCCAGGATCCAGGGGCAGCCACAGCTGCTCTGGGAATTCATCCCAGCCCCTGCCCACCCTCCAGGGAACAATTCCTGCCCCAAATCGCCCCCAGCCCTGCCCTCTGGCACTGGCAGCCATTCCCTGGGTGCTGCCCCTCCAGCCCAGCTCTCTCTGCTCGTGCCCCATTTCCTCACTCCTTTCCCTGACGAGCACAAGGCATTCCTGAACCCAGGAGCGAGGATGGAAGTATTGATTTCCATCGTTCTGACCTGAAACGACCCCGGCTGAAAGCATTTCCAGCATCTCCAGTGCCAAGGAGAGCAGATTATAACAGCACTCACTCCTTATTTTTTGTGATGGGCTGAGACGGGAATGTGTGGAAGAGTTCTAGACTCCATCCAACACGAGCTGGAAGGAGGCAGTGCAAGGGGAGGTTTTGCCATCTGTTTGCAGAACAGAAGAGGGGGAAATCCAAAATGAAGGGCAGAATTTTAGCACAGCACTCCAGGGCCTGGCAGATCTTTTTTATTCTCAGAGTGGGAGGTGCTGGTTGGGAACAGTTTTGAATTGCAGCCACAGGAAAGGGTGTTAAGCACCCCTTGGAAAGCCAAAACCCTGCACTGGAAATGAATAAATCAGCTCTGAGAAATGTACAGGAAAGCAGGTGAGACACAGGGAAAAATAAATCCATACACTCAAGATGAAATAATTTTTTTATTTTTTTTTTTTTTTTTTTAAAAAAAAAAAAGGAAAAACTCAAAATCAATAGGCCTGACTCCTACACTAATGAAAAGTGAAGGGCATGGAGGAGCACAAGAGGGCTCACTGGTGGCTGCTGTGAAGATGTTTCTTTCAGGGGTGAATTCAGAGAGGCTGATACAGTGTTGGCTTCCAGTCAACAACTTTATTCAAGATAAGAGAAAATTCAGTGTAAATGATCTTCCCTTGTTCATGAGATAAGACCCCAATTTATAGTCATTTTCTGAAAAATTAAGAATTATACAGATGAAAAATTAAGAGGAAGAAAGCAGCATTTCTGATAAGAATAAAGGAATCTCACACCAGGTGTGTTTTTTCTATTTCCTGTCACAGCCTAGTTTGCACCTTGCAAAGCCATGCTCTTGTGAGCAAGAGAGAAAAAAATCACCTTTTACACTTGAGCATTCCTGCTTGTTGCAGTACAGGTGTCAACAAAGAAGTTTGTGTGCTCAACAAAACCAGCAGAAATTTGTTCAAATTGGCCAAGGTTTAAAATAAGTTTCCTTGCCAGTCATGTTTTAGGGCACAACAATGAATTATTTTTGAAGGGCTCTGACTTCAGCATGACTTCTGCAGATACCCTTTGACAAATTGGTATATGGCTTATTATCACTTTTTTTAACCCCAGATCTGTGATAATAAATTTTTGAGGTCTAGATTAGGGCAGTTTTTTATTAAAACTGGGCATTAATGCTGGCACCATTTTGCCACAGTCTACATTACACATATTTTTCAACATATATTTTTCAATGCTGAACAATAATGGATTCAGATACATGTTTATTCTGGTTGTTCTGAAGTTGAATATAAACCCAATATTGGCTGCAAATTTCGTAGGATCTTCTTTTGTTTCTACCCAGTCAGAAAAGTTAGAAGAGAATACTTGAGTGTCTATTATTCCTTGAGCAGTGGGTTCCAGTCTTTAAACTCTACCTGAACAACAAATATCTTGTTTGTTTTTTAATTCAAAAATAACTTCTTTGCCTTTCTTGCACCAGGACTTAATTCTGTGTTCATGCTGTGTGCCTTTATTTATGGTGGGGCATTTTCTTTGTCCCTGAATTTGCAGAGAAACGATTCAAAACCACACATTGAACCAAAGTGACACGTCTCCCTGCATGGGACCCTTCCAACGCCACATCCCTCATTTCATCTGCCATCTGCTCCTTTGAAATCTCCTCTTGGCACCTTATGCATTTTACAGTTCAGGTTTCCTGTGATGGATATTGTGTGGAAGTTATTATTAAAGCAGCATGCCGGCCCCCAGTCATGCTGAACAGGGTAATATAGACTTATATGAGAATAAATATAAGAAAAAAACCCCACTTAATTCTTTTGTAGGGCCTATAATGAAGCCAGTAATTTGCACCAAGGACTGTATGCCCCTGGTCCTGTGCAGTTTTATTCACTGTGATGTATTTTCTGTGAAACTGTGGCTGTTGAATCCTTTTTGTCTAATTTCAAACTGAAGATTTTTAATCTTGGTGGCTCAGTGTTTTTAGAGGTGTTGCCCACTCTTAATGGTTTTATGATAAAGTTGCTGTCTGCCTGCTGGTTTATACAGCTTCGTTTCCCAGAAAGGGTGGCAGGACAAACTTTGCAACATTGGATAATTATTAGATAATTTGCCAAAGCTCACTAAGTATTTGGGAAAGAACTGAAAATTGCAGGATTCATATTTATCCTGAAATTTTAGGGCTTGAAAGTCTCTGGGGTTTCCTGTGTATTTATTTGACTTCCCAGTATGTGTTTCTACAAGGAAAAGTGGAAAGTGTGGGTGCAATTGTCTGGCAGCAGGCCAGCTGGTTGAAGTTATTTTGGGGTTAAAAATGGTAAATTCTGTCACAGAAAGCTCATGCATTAAGGTTAGTGCCTGATATTACAGGACTGAATCGAATTGGTGGGGTCCTTTTTGCTTTAACTTCTATTTTCTCATCTGCTTGGGGCATTTTTAATTGACTTCTGAATCCTTTTATATGCTGTTGGATGTTGCATATTGAATATTTTCCAGTGGTGTGGTACAGATAAAATACCACACGGAGAGACCTAATCCAGCCTCCTGTACCAATCCAGAGCCAGCAAACACTTTGTGAACATCTGAGTGGGCTTTTATTGAATTTTTTTTTCTCTCCCCCAGGTGGGAGAATGGCCTTAAAATAAAACATATTATCACCATTATTACTTTGCAGTGAGGTATGTGATGTTATTTTAAAATTCCTCATTCACATAATAACAGGCAGTAAAATTTTCCTTAAAACACACAAAACAACCAAGTGAAACAGCTTCAGGCAAGTGACTGAAACATGAAAAGATGGAATTGTTTGCCTTGAAAGGCAAAGCTTTCTATCTGTGACTATGGGGATTTCCCAGGTAGGTTTTTGCATCCACAATAACAGATGCTAGCAGGTACCTTCTTCTATAACTGTATTTTACAGCCTTTTTTTTAGCATTTTATTTTAAGATTATTCATTTGGTTGGCTGCTCCTTGATACAAAGAATCAAAGAATTTTGCACACTGATTTGCAGCCTTATCTGCCTTTATCTTTTTGAATACAGTTAATTTTTTTGGACACCAAAGTGCCAGGGGCACCTTCTCATTACTTTTTCTGCTCTCTCGGAGTGTTCACATATTCTCAAAACTGCATATGGCATA
The DNA here is from genome assembly GCA_032173965.1 of Sitta carolinensis. NCBI lineage: Eukaryota > Metazoa > Chordata > Aves > Passeriformes > Sittidae > Sitta > Sitta carolinensis. The sequence goes on along the minus strand of CM063313.1, from coordinate 69,896,773 downwards.
GTGAGTGTGTAAAAAACTGTGTGATATTTCAAGCCATGGCAGACAACTCCTGGTTTCAAAATTACAACTTTCAGTAGTGTTGTGCTTTTGGCAGCACTGGAACCCTTGGCAACAACTGCAGCTGACTAAGAACTCAAGAATTGCCTTGAAACTAAATTTCTTTATGCTGTTTTCCATAAGAAAGATCATCCTGCCAAATACCAGAGCACTCCTGCCTCATTCTAGAGAGGTGTAAATGTGAAGGCACTTACCAAAAAAACAAAAAGAAAACCAAAAGAACCCTAATCTTTTCTTCTACAAAACGTAGTATTTCACCTAAATAAATTTTTATTTGGTATTTAAACGTATTCTCATTCAGCCCTGATGGCCCTGGTGATTGGTAAAAAAGGAAGACCAGTGAGAGTGAATTAGATGTTTTTACTAACATTTCTAAGGCTGTCATTTTAAGACACTGGTATTCTAGATTTTAATAATATGTGGCACATTGCTCAGACACCTAGTTTTTTATTAAAACACTTTGGGGTTTTTTTTAAGTAAAACAATGAAGAAAGAGTAAGTTTTTCAATGGTTTTAAGTGCTTAAATCAATGTAAACTTGTGAAAAGTGATGCATCTTCTCTCTAAGTGCCAAGGGCCATTTTTAGGGTTCCTTAATTAATATATTTGTTTCCCATTGAACATCTGTCACCCAAGCAGAGTTTCTTCAGTTCTTGGAGGGTTATCCCTGCCATGCACTGGTGAGGAGCCTGGTGTGTTCCTTCTAGCTTTTTGTTCATTCCTCTTTATTCTGTTGTGCCTTTTTTATCCATTTCTTTGCAGTTTGTTGCAGGTTTTGGTTTTTTTCTGGGGGGTTTTTTGTTTTTTCTTTTTCATGTGAATGACTGCAGAAACAGCTTGGCCAGCTGAAGCAGGAAGGAAGCAAATGTTGCTCCAAGAGCCCGTGGATGCTGAGTTCTGTCAGATGTGGAGAGAGGGGAGAGGCAGGGTTCTTAGGCACTTGTTTTCAGTGAAACATCTGTAGCATTAAAATCACATTCTTAATGACTACTGCTGAGATTTTGGGAAGTCAGTCAGTCTTCCTTGCTAGAAGGTCCTCTGAGACCCCTGAGGTTTGATGCTGAGCAGAATATAGTTTATTTTTGAGGTTGCATTCAGGAAAATGTTATTTTCTCCTGGAGCTTACTGTTCCTTTGGATAATTTTGTGGACCTCTTGCACAGACTTTTCCGTAGGGGTAATACCATATATATCTAAGTTTGTTCTTTTTGTATACATTTTATTTGAATGTTAAAATATATGTTTTACATTAAAATAAACTTAACACAAGCTTTAATATCATGCAAAGCTAGTGTAATGTGTCATAAGATATGGTGCAGCATGGGAGACTGTTACACTTGATCTGCCTAAACCGAGGTATTTATGCTTCAAAATTCAGATTTTTTTTTTCCCCCATACCTGTCAAGGTTTCTGCCATTGTAACAGAAAAAATCAGGAGTCAGGCATAGATATTCAGATACTATCCAAGCATTTCTTTTCTGCATTATCTCCCTTAAGCAATGTTGGATGACATGTATCCTGGTATAGGCTTTCCAAACTTGCCTGTGTCTTCTTGGTTTTTTTTATCCCACTTATGTCATGCAGCATTATCCACCCCTATGAAAAACAAAATCAAGTTTTCCCAAGTGAACATCCGATTTTTTTACATTTTTTTTTTTTTTTTCATCACTCAGAAGATAAAATCCAACATTTCTCCTGCCATGCATCTTATTATATTTTGCCAACGATGCATTAAAAAGGGAAGAAATGTGTAGTGGAAAGTTCTTTAAAGCTGTGGAGTAATTTCCAGCTTAAAGTCATGCAGTGCCGTTATCAGACCATGACTTGGGGATGTCTGTGACCTTTTTGGGGGCCTTTTCCTTGTTAAATTACTGTCTCCTCTGTGCCACCACCCACAGCAGTGAGTCACCAGCTCGTGCCAGCCCAGCTGAGCAAGGCAACTCCATCTCACTCCCTCCCCACTCCTCTGAAACAAGCAAAGAGTAAATTACAGATAATTACCCTGGGGATGAGTCACTATATAAATAGATTTTTAAAATAACTAAGTGTTTTAAATCGCTGTTGATGAGGAAAAAAAAAAAAAAAAAAAAAAAAAAAAGAGGTAGCATGAACGAAATTTTTGGTGTGGTAATTTACTGTATTTCCTTAAGTGGAAAGCAGAGTGCTGATATTGCATTTGAGCTGGTATGATAAAACAAAGTAGACATATTCTTTAAGATATATAGATATAGATAGATGTAGATATAGAATGTATATATAGATATATTCTTTAAGTACTCAAGTACTTAAGATCTTACTGAAGGCTGGTTTTTAAATATGGTTTGGTAATCTAAAGGGAGGTAAAAATAGCCTGGCACAAAAAAGCAAGAGACTAAGCTAATTTAATTTTTTTTCCAGAAGTCTGTATGAATTGTGAACAAGTTCATAACTTCATTTTCATCTCCATTTTTAATACTCATCTTCAATTTCTGTCTAGGATTAAGAAATAACAATATTGACAAGTAGAATTAGGTCTTTTTGCAAAAGCAGTTCTCACTATCTCTGAGACAAGAAAAAAAAAAAACACAGTCTATTCCTGGATGAGTTTAAACCAGCAATCAAATAGCCAAAATTAATTAAATAAACAGAAAAATAACATTATTGGCATAGCCATCTTGGCATCTGAGTGATGTATTCAGCTGAGATTCAGCTACCCTGTTTTATTTAGTGTGTACCTAAGTGCAGACTGGTCCCTCTGAAACAACCATCAGAGTAGTAGCAGAATCCAACTTTGAATTGCTAATGCTGCTATTCATCCCGATAATTAAGTCTCAGAATATTATTCAAATAGCAGTCTGAAGGAAATGGTTACTGGAATAAATATTCCTTGTATAATTGGACAATTTTGTTTAACCTGTTTTAAAGCAGAGTCTCCAGTTCTTTGAATTATTTTTCACTCAAGCAGCAGTAGAGCTGGAAGCTAACATGGATTTGGGATTTGTAAAATTTTGACTTCCAGCTTTCATGTTCTGTTCTGTCTCTGTAGTTGCCTCTTCCTCTGGTACCTTGAGAAATTGCAACCTACTTTATTGACTTAATTTGTGGTTTGCTTGTTTGTTTCTTTACTTCAGGTTCTGTTTTTCCAAGATTTAAATATTCCAAATATTCTGGTTTGGGGGCTTGTTGTGGTTTTGTGGGGTTTGGGGGAGCAGGGTTACTTGGAGGTTTTTTTGATAGGTCAGTTGGTTTCTTTGGTTCTGGGTTTTTTTTGTGTGTATGTGTTTATAATCAGATGTCATGTTATTAAATTAATGATTTAGCTGATCAGTTCAAGTTAAAAACAGTCGGGTGGTGTTTCCCCTCTTTTCTTTCATTACCTTGAAATCCTCTACTACCACAAACATATTTTATTTAAATTTTGTTTCAGTATTAAAAGAACATGTTAAAAGCTTGATGTGATTTTTTTATGTATGTACATTGCATAATGGGTTAATCTAGTTTGGAAACACACATTCAAACATTAAATAAAGATTTACAGAAGGCAAAGCTTTGTTAAGTGCCACATTTAGGACACTTTAAATTACGTCATGCACAATGCTATGTTGTTTCTGTGCAGCCTTCTTCAGGGTTTATCTGAAAGGCAAACTTTAGAAATAAAAATCACCTGTTTACCTCCAGCCACTCTGGTTAGAGACAAGATGGTTGGCTGGTGCTTGGGAGAGTAATTTATTATTTCCTCTCGATTACATTTGACAGTCCCCAAAAGAACACCATGCTACTCTGCAATTAGGAATAACTGATGTGTTCAGTGCTGGTTGTCACATACAGTTGCATACAGAATATTGTTCTGAATTAAGCAAGGTTTATGGCCTCTCTCAATTACTCTTGGTGTCTCCTGACAATTAAAAAAAAAATAAAATAAAATAAAAGAAGGTCTCCCTGCTCCTCTCCTAGTTTCTCCCTGCATAAAACATGCAGTGATAGCAAAAGGAGAAAAAAAACCCAAAAAATTCAGTTTACCAAGCGTGGTGGTGGTCTTTGAGGAAACGTTTGAATTTTTTACCCATACCATGTGCAAGCTCTGTCAGGGTGGATCAATACCTGCCATGGATGAAGGAGTGTTGTTTGAACTGGTTCTGCAAGAAATTTAAACAGGAGGAGCTTCCATTCCAACTGGCAGCAGGCAGTCGTTAAAAGAGAAAAAGTGAAAAGTATGGATACACGTGTTTAATATCTCAAGAGGGCCTCTATATCACATTTATGGAGAGTTCTCTCACTTCCAGCTTCTTTTACAGTATCCAAGTGAGAAACACTTGAATTCAGATTTTGCTGCCATCCAAAAGTTTTTCAAGGCTGTGAGGAGACCATTTTTGTGATGCATGTGTATATAAACCACACTGACTAAAAGAAGAGAAAGAACTAGGTCACTGATGTACTTTTAAAATGTGCTTTTGCCAGGAATATGTCTGTTTCCTTCTTTTGAATCTGAGGGTAATAGATAGTTCAGAGCCATCAGTGCTTTTTGATGGTAACTTGAGGCAATTTCATGGTTATCTGTCAACAAAAGGGTGAGGTAAAGACAGGGTTTTTACTGCTTTTCCCAGAAAAATAAACATCTGGAATGGAGAGCCCAGTGGATAACTGTGTCCCTGACAGACACACACGCAAACACAACCCACCCCAAAACTGCCCTAACTGACCCTAACTGCTCAATTTCAGAGTCAGCAACTCCCACCAGGCTGGGAAGAAACTGAATGGAACAGAAGGAGTGGAGGATTATGAGAATAATTTTTTTTTTTGTTATATCTAATTGCTTATATATTAAGAAAATGTAAATAATGCAACCATTAGCATTACATGGCTGTCTTCATTTGTATTTTTTTTTCTCTTTTTCTCTCTCTCTTTCCCTTCCTTCCCCTTCCCACTCCCTGTCCCTGCCTCCCTCCCCACTCCTGACACCTTTTTGCACAGCCTCCATTGAAGAGGACCCAACTTCAGCAGGTATGAATTATTTACATTACATCTGCATTGTGATAACCATCTCTTGAGAGCTGCCTTTACTAAAACCATTTTAGCCTGATTCATTTCGTGTATTACTTGTTAAATTGACATACTGCAGTTGTGATCTATCCTCTTCTGTCTGTTCCCCCTTCTTTTTTTCTTCTTTGTCCTCAACTTGGAGTCAGTAGGAAACATAATACTCCTGTAGCATTTAAAAAATATCAGTGGCGTGTTCATTCCTTCTTCCATGCTTTAGCTGGCACGTCAAGCTTCAGATAACGAAATGAGTCAATCAGGAGCTGGGAAAAAAACAAAAACAAAACAAAAACCAACCAACCAACCAAACAAACAAAACCAAAAACAAACAAACAAAATAAAATAAAAAAAACCAACAACAACAAAAAAAGCAAAAACCAGTGATTTTTTTTAAATGTTAGATTTTTCTGTGTCTTTATGCTGTCCCAAATCTGACATCCTTTAAAGACCTGGGAACAAGCAGTGAAGGAAGGGAAAAGAGAGGCAGCAGATGCAGAAGCATCCTGCTCAAAGAAAACATTCTCCAAACGATGGCTTGGGTATCTGCTCAGAGAACTTTTATTTCCATTGACAAGCTGCCAAGCAGTGAGAATGGTTACCATCACAGTCATAAAAATTAGTTTAGGAGCTCCCAGAGAGACACAAACGCACCGTGTTTATTTTATTGTGAAGATTAACTATTTCTAATTAATTGGCAATCCATTAGCTGGGGAGTATTTAAAGGAAAAAGAAGACGGTGTACCAGAGAAGAACGCCACTGAGCAGCCTAACATATTTGAAATGGCACTGAGTTGTACAAACTCAGCGAGCTAAAACATCAAATAAATGGGGAATCACTTTATAGTGGCTTGTTAAAAGAAGGAAAGGTCTCCAGAGGAGCAAAAGAGAAAAGGTGAGGAAAGTGAATGAAGAGAGGAAGATGGCAAGGAAGGATTGAACACTGTTTACAATGCTAACCTACAACTTGGGAGCAATATAAGTAATTAGGATACAGCAGAGAATAATAAATGAGAGGACAGAGAACAAAGCCAAGAGTAGAATGTGAGAGAGGGAGAGTGGTTAAGACTAGAACTGAATACAGAAAGAAGCAAAAGGGAGCTTTAAACATGAATGTAGCAGCAAAATGAGCAGGAAGCAGGGCTGAGATGAGAAATAGCACTGAGAAAAGGAGAAAAAAGAGGAATTTGGGGAAAACTGTGGTGTACTCACACATCCCCATGGACTATGTATTGTAATTACTAAACATGTACTTTCAACTGTGTTTCTTGAGAGATCTGTCAGTCTTGAAGTTTTCAGGGGAAGCGTTTCAGCAGAAACCTACTGCAGCTGTTCAAGAGAAACATCAGTTAGAAAAGGATGGTTTGGGGGATTTTTTTACACAGGAAAGAACAAAACCCCTTTTAGCCTTTTTTTTTTTTTTTTTTTTTTTTTTTTTTTTTTTTTTTTCTTAGGGAAATTGTTTAAATACACACGTTTTTTAGATGTGATGGCCTCCCTCTTTGGACCCCACTGCTGTTTTTGTGAGACCCCCCAAATGTGACCTGGCCAAGCTACCCAGATATATTAGCTGAAAATGCTCAGGTGGAGGGAAATGGAATTTATAGCACAGCCATGTGGGCTGCACTACAAATATTATTTGTAAGAGAAAAATCCATATATAAAATGAAACCTAACATTAATTTCTATGCTAAAATTTTAGAAGCCATGCTATCTCTTCAGATGCTCCATAATTTACAGTTTCTATTGATTTTGCTGTAGCATGTGGCCAGATGTTGCTGTTTTGAAAGTGACAGATTAGTTCTGCACTCTTACAGGGTTGTTTTAGTACAATTTACTTCTCAGATTGTATTGGCATTTGTAAAACTGTAGGTTCTGCTTAAAGCAGATTCCCCTCCCTCAGGGTAGGAATGCAGTTGCACAGTTTGGAAGTTGCAGGGGTGCAGAAAAATAAATTAAAACTGCACTCAAAACCTCATGCAGTCACCTAGAGCCTTTCAGTGGCATGTACCTGGCAGAGGCAGTTTAATCCAATACCAGATTTTGCTCTTTTCCACTAAAAAAGCGCAGCAAGTTTCCTCAAGTTCATGAAATTTATCTAATTTTATTCATAGACATAGTATTTTTTAAAAAAATTCCTTCACTTTTGCAAGAATATGAGGTAGGATAAATCACATCTAATACTTTTATGAAAGCAATAAACATTATTTCAACATTTTGTGAACATTACAGACTTTTAATTGGCATGTTGTCAGGACCTAAATTAAATTCTCTTTCCTGTTTAATCAAATGGATGAAACACTGAAATTTCCCATACATATATTCCCATTTCTGCTTTTTGGGATAGGGTTTAGCTACAGTGGGAATGCCAACTGTGAGGAATCTTGTAGAAGCAAAGTCAATATTTTAGTTTGAGTGTTGTAACCAGTGAGTTGAAAATTAATAAACTTGTAATAATAAGTGCCCTGTAGTTATCTCTCTACAGAAATGATATTTCACTAGAGTTCCTTCACTGAATTAATGCTTCAGACTAATGAACTCAAGTTATAACCTGTTGTTTTTCACCCATGTCTGCTTTATAAGAAAGATAAACCAAGAAGTTTTTTTTCCAGATACTCCTCACACTTCCAACAAAATTTTCCTAAGAAATGCCTCTGGATAAGCATTATTCTGGATCTCTTTTTATTTTTCCAGTTAGATACCTGTGATTTTATGCCATTTTGGACATCTAAACTCTATGCTGAGTCGCTTCACCATCTTTCTTCCTTTATTTTGACTTGTTAAAAATTAAATCTTATAAAATAAATGTATTAAATTATTTATTCAGTTATTTATCAGTTAAACAGTTTTACCAGCACCGAAACGAGGAAAATCCCAGGGAATTTCTCCCTTTTCCATGTTTTTTTATCCCATCCCTTGACATGTTTGTTGAGCCAGGAGGAGATTCCTTAGTTGATAACTATTTTTAAAAGCCTAATGCAGGAGGCAGCTCCCGTTGGATGTCCTGCTGTTTGAAGCTTTACATCCCAAAAATGCTTCCCCATGGTTTTATGGATTCCCCCTCCCCACATCTCCTCAAGGATCCTGGGGTATTTTCTACAATTATTAATGAGTAATTCTTTCAAGAGCCGATGAGGCAGTTTGTTCATTTTTCTCTGCACAGAGATTTTGACTGAGGCAATAAATACATCTCCTTTGAGATCATCACTTAACTGGAGACATTCCTTGCCTCTGCCATTGATTTTTTCCTTTTTTTTTTTTTTTTTTTTTTTTTTTTTTTTTTTTTTTTTAATCATAAAGCTTTAGGAAACTGGCATTTTTGTCGTTGCATTCTATCTACATACCATATGCAAACACATTTAGAGTTTTTGTGGTAATAAAAGCTCTTTTACAGTGTGAGTTTTGCTATTTTTTTAATTGAGTTGGGGTGTTGTAGAGAGTAAAGAATTACTGCATGACAGGGTCTCCTTCTTCAAAGAAATAACTGAAAAATAATCTCTTCAAAAACCTTGTGGCAGAATATGTAATCTACATGGAATATTTGAGTATCTATTTTTTCCCCTGGAAAAGTGTATTGCCCCTCCAAAACTCCATGTGATGTCTAATCTGCACCCTCTTTATTCAGAATTTCAAATTACATAAAAGTTATTATTGGCATGTTTTTCCTAAAGAAGTAAATAACATGGGTGGGGTGGGGAATCAATTTTGAGAAAGAATAAAATTTGAAAATGCCATATAAAATGAAAGAGACTTCTGTTGCAAAAAAATCTATAGAATTAAGTTCATTTCATTAAAGAAAATTAAAGGAATTTCAGGAAAAAAATTAGAATGGAAGAGCACAAGTTCCAGAATGAATGTTGTACTAGACATCATATCACAGTTATCAAAAAGTCATGATAAATAGGCATCTAAAATTATTAAGAGTTGCCCATTAAGCTTACTCTGGGAGCATGGTGTTAAGCAATACCTGAAATCTAAATTTCAGAATAGAAATCAAAAACACAAGGTAAATGCTTTGTTTTGTTTCTGCCAGGAGAACTCCAGGTTTCTCTGGTGCTTTTTTTTCTTCCCTGCATCCCCTGTGTTTAAGAAACTTTTTAAAGAAGGACACAAAAACATATTACCTTGGTGTTTGTCTTTTTAATCACAGAATTTAAAAAAAAATATGGTTTAGAGAAAGAAAATAAATTTTAAAATATGAAAAATTAAAGGTAATATGAATCATTTTGGTCAATAGATGCTTCAAAGCTGACTTGCTGGGCATTGCCGTGATGACTCTTAGGAGAGTATTTCTGGTGGAATTACTGGATCCTCAGAAATAAAATTGTTCTTATGATGTGTAGAGCTTAAAAAACCCCAAACAACAGAATGGAACTTGTACTATAAAAATGTTGCAAAAGAATTAATTTTCTCTACCTAAGTATCTTTGCATTTAAAAATTTACTGGATTGTAATTTAGAGATTTAAAACACTAGACATATGATTATTAGAATCCCAGGTTTTCCCACGTACCAGTTTAAAATCACTTTGATATTTCAGAATATCAAATTTCCACAGTTTTGAATTCTATAATTCAAATATTAGATAGGTCTTTTCTTGAACAGATGAACACTGTAAACAATTTTTCCTTCCCTTGCTTCATGTCAGAAAATGCTTTTACCATTTGTTGCTGCCCTGCTTATCAAAGAGCAGGTGAGATCCATTTAGTTAAGGCAGGGCACACATCTTTAGTTCTCAGAGAATGGGACTAAGACTTGAAATGAAAAACATTTGAGATCATGCTGGCATTAATATGTACATAAAAATTGTCCTTACGTCTTTACATAGTAGCTATACCACGTGTTTGTCCTTAAAATAATCAATTGATGTGGTTTTGAAGTTGGATTTCACAAAGGTTCTCTTCTCTTCATGAAAAAAAAAAAAAAAAAAAAAAAAAAAAGGAAATGAAAATAAATAAATAAAAAAAAAATGTACTTCTTCAATGGTTCCTATCATGAGTTTTGGACCTGGATGATCTTTTTGGTCCCCTCCAACCCAAACAATTTTATGATTCCATGACAATCAGAAAAGAGAAACCAAACCAGATTTCTGTCTCTCTTTTTTTTTTTCTTTTTTTTTTTTAAATCATTGACATGAAACTGTTGAAATAAAAGCATGACATGTTTAATCTGCTTTCTGTGTCACCCTCACATCATCAAGGATGTGTCTGGTCGAGTCTCAAGGACTTCAGTTTCCTGCCCACTGCACACAGCAGGATCTGGAGCTGTGGTTTTGTGACAGCTCCCAGGCTGTCTTTGGGGGCACACTGATTTTGCTGTGCTGTGCAAAGCTCTTCCATTTCACACATTTCCAAGAGGAAAATCATCTTTCAGAATTATTCTAAGGGAAAGGATTTGCCATTCCCCCAGGGAATGTGCCACAGATTTACTGTCTTGCTGAACTTGGTTTACACATTTGTAGCAATTCCTTTTATTTTTTTTCTTTTTCCTCGAAATGCATATTTTTTTTTCCAGTGCCTGGAGCTAGCTTGCTAATTACTTTTCCATCTATTCCAAGCAAAACATAGACTAAACCATAAAATTATATAAAGGTCATATTGAACCCCATTCTGATGGAAATGAGACATGCAGTAAAAAATAGTTCTAGATGCCAGGTGGCCTGAAGGCTATTAGAGTAGCCTGTCATATTTAAAATCTTCTTAGGTCAGGAATGAAAATTAATTAGTATTTTTAGCCTATCCTGTAATGACTGTCCATCCATATACCATAAAAAAATAGCAGTTTTGTAAAATTGCTCACTTCTTTTCAAGCTTGACAAAAAAAAAGGGAGCTAGGAGTTTGAAATTAGCCTGCAGTGCTGGCAGCTGCCTGAGAAACTCATACACAGGCATTTTTCCATAATCTGCATAGTTTCAGATTTGTGGTGGTTATACAATATTCATCCCAGTGTACAAATAAAGTGGGAGATCATATGGTATCCCCAAACCAGATACTGATTTATGCCATGAACTTTTCCTTCTGTCTGCTTTTCCCTTTCTAACCTGAATTTTGAAGTAGAAATTTTCCAAAAAGGTGAAGATTTTTCGTGCCAGGCATCTGCCTCAGACCAGGGCTAGGTTGGATGGGGGTCTGAGAAACCTGGTTTAGTGGAAGGGGGTTGGACTGTATGATATTTAAAGTCCTTTCCAACCCAAATTCTGTGATTCTATGATTCTATTAAAGCAGGTGAATACACAACCTCAGGGCTGTATCCACAGGGTAGTTTCCCACAGGTGAAGCTGTTTCCATCTGGGAAGCAATGTTCCCCCCACCAAAAAAAAAAATAAAAATGGTTTTGCAGGTATCTAGTCCTTGCCAGGACAGATAAAAAGAGCAGGACTAGCTCTAGCTCTGGCCAGCTAAGAGAAGTTAATTTTTAAAAAAGCCAAATATTATTATTTGGTATTTATTTCTTCATCCTCTGAAGATGGAGAAGGAATAAGAGGATGAACAAGCTCCTGTTCTTTTTGCTGCAGGGACCTCAGCGAACCCTGTTGCTCCTTGAGTCCTCTGTACTCCTGACAAATAGAGTTGAAACACAGGAGAATTGTGCAAAAAGAACATTTTTTTGTGGGGGAGACAATATTTTGGAAGTGAACAACTTCAAGGAAGCATTGGACGTGGCACTGAGTGCTCGGGTGGGTTTGACAAGCTGGGGATGGGTCACAGGTTGGACTCCTGCTCTTGGAGGTTTTTCCCAACCCCTGTGATTCTGGGATTCTGTGAAAAGGCTAAACATGACAGAGAAGAGTTGACAAAAGCCTCTGCTGCTAGAAAGGAGAGATTTTCACCCTAGAAGTGCTGAAACCCAGGATGAGAAATTTTTGGGGAAGTGTTGGAACCCAAAATGCAGAGAACATTTCCCTGCATGTTTTGAAGAGTCCAAACCCTCTGACAGGCACTACTTTTAACCTTCATCCATGGGAAGGGCTTCCCAGGCTTTGGGATGGAACAGAATTCTCAGGTATGTAAATTAGATAGTAGCACAGTGTGTCATTTATCACAGGGTGAGAAATTCAGATTTTTGGGTTTGTTAGCATGGTAAGTAGATGAAGATAAGGTGGAGGACCCTTGTGGTTTTTAGGCTTCCTTCTCCTTCTTCACCTGCTCCATGTTCTGCAGTGTTTGGGACACAGAATGATTGGCTGGAATTTGCCTCAGTGTAGAGCTACATGAATAGAAGTGGAGTTGGTTATTGGTAGAAAAGCAGCAATCATGAACGTTCTTGGTGATAACTGGGTGAATTATCTTTAAGAGAACCTTGATCCTGTGGATTTGGGCCTTTTGGTGCCTTTGCTCCCTCACACTGAGCTGGTGTAAAGCCTGGAGTGCTGAGATTGCTGATAAGGAAACAATGAACAACCTGGAGATGAGAACAACCAAGAGTCCTGTTTGCCCTCTTTCCTAACAAAAGAAGGAAAGAACTTCTGCAAAAAAGCCTCCCCTTATCAGAGGAGAGATGTGTGGGAGAGAAGAACTCTCACATATAATGCCCCAATGTGAGGAAGAAAGGAACTCTCTCAGGGAAGGAAGCTGCGAGGCCAAAAAAAATGGGATTAATGAGTTGAGCATAGGCACAGAGGGAAGGTCAGAAGGCAGGGATGCAGGGAAAGGCAGCAGTGGGGTGACCTGCGTGGGGTTGGCTGATTTGCAGGGGTTGTTTCCTTCACGTTTTTCTGACTGCCTCCTCCAGCACACCCGTGCCCTCCTGCTCTCCTTTGTGCTTGTGCTGGCAGGGATCAGTGTGGAGCTGCATCAGGAGGCTGCTCCAGCTGAAAGTGCCTCATCCATAATGCAATTTTCCTGCCAGAGCTCACTCGGTGCAGCTCCTTGGTCTGTCTTGCCACGCAGTGCTCCCAGTAGGAATGGGAATTTGTTGGGTATGTACACTGAAAATTGGAGTGATGATGAGGAAATTGATGAAAAACTGGGATTATGTTGCACTAAAGATTCCTGTCCTGTCATTGGATATATGGAAAGTGAAATAAAAAGAAGCAAATCCTAGTGAAAGCAAACCAAGCAGGAGCAGTGGTTGGTTGAGGATTTAGAAGCAGGTTAACGAGCCTGATGAAAAGGACTGTGATCAAAAAATAGCATCAACAAGGAGGCTTACTTGATGCTTACTTTGGATTTAAACAGCCTTACGACCATCTTTAAAGCACTGAATTTGCTGTGAAAGTATAAAGAATACTGAGCAAGGAATTTCACTCCTTTACAGTGCAAATTTTGGTGATTTTCAGTTGCCAAGGCTTTGTATTGAAATCAATTCAGGAGGCAAAAAACATATTGAATAATGACCCGTTTGTAGAAAAGCTGCTCCTGTTCAAAGACAGTACAAGACAGCAAAGTTAAAGAGCATAAAATAAATGTATTTAAAGATGCTAAGTGTATTTTTCATGTATAACAATCCAGACCCTTCCATGCACACATTTTTAGCCAAATATTATTCATTATTGCAAGGTTTGAGTGGTGGAATGTGTCTTGTCAGTTCCTGTTTTGTCAGTTGTGCATTTGACACCAATTTCTGCCAACACCCTCTGTTCTTATTTTTGGGCAGCAGAATGGGCAGATGTCCCTCCCATCCTGGTTTCCTCTTCAAGAGGGAAGAGTCCACTTCAATCTCAGTCTTTGCAGTCAAAGAAAACAAACATAAACTTGTAGAGGACGAGTCTTCCCAGTTAGTTAAATATTTAAAATAAAGACAGCAGCTACTGCTGAATTTTCTTTGCATCTAGATGTAGTGTAAGTGTTCAGGAGTGTGTTTGTTGATGCCAGTTAGGAATGAACTCTTAATTTAACAAATCCCTTTTTCTGGTTTCCACAGGAAGGGCCACAAGTAAATCTTGAATTTGGTGTCTATACACATATTTATGGCTCATCTCCTGAGATTTCCAGGACATCACCTCCTATAAAGCTGTAGATTTCTTATTTTTATAATTTTTCTTCATTTTATTATTCTATGGTATCACTTTCCACACTAAATATTTAACATATTAAACGTTCTGTGCTTCAAAGTTTTTCAGGCTAAAAAAAAAATCTAGATCCATTTATAGCTGTAGTGATGCAAGATGCTGAAGTTCAAGGTGCAAATAATTCTATTTATGTGAAATAAACAAGAGTGGCTGCCTTGAGGCTTCCTGAAATCCAGTGATTTTCAGGTGGAAGCTCTACACTGTTTTTCCTGATTATTTAAATGTGAGATTTGTAGATTCTCAGCAAATTTAACCAGTGTGAGTCCTGAAAGTATCCTTGGCATGACTGGTGGTGCTCCAGTGTCATGTCTGGAATAGGCACCAGGAAAGATTTAATTTGGAAATGCCCGAAAATCAATCAAGAAAGAAACAATAGAAAAATATATTCTAGTTAGAAGGAAATGGAAAGATTGAAGTGTTGAAAGCTGTCCAGGTGTTTGGGTGCAAATAAGCAAGAGAAGGAAAAGATGCAAACCTCAATATTTTAATATTAAAACTAGTAAATTGACAGAAATAATATTTATTATTATTATTATTATTATTATTATTATTATTATATTATTATTATTTATTATTATTATTATTATTATTATTATTATTATTATTAGTCCTCTGCTATGATATTAATCAGCGGGATGAATGGGAAATATAATTTTCTAATAGCTCTCCTGGGAATGCCTATATTGCGTAATTTCCACAAATTTTTAAGTGGGTTGATAAGTTGAATCACCCAAGAAAAACTTTTTATGATATTCAATAATGTGCCTTGCATGTTTATAGGATTTTTTCCTATCATTTCATATCTCTTGTCATGAAATAAACTTATTTTTTATCACTAAATCTTGTTTAGTAAAAAAACAAGAAAATGAACAAAAATCTACTCTGACTTTTGTAAAAAAATAATATTATTAATTCTTAAAGCCACACCTTTTCATTAATTAATATTTAATTATGTCGGAGTGTTTAAAAAGCCTAGCCTTAAGCAGTTTAGATGGCTGCTGATAAAACATGAGGAAGTGCTAAGGAAAGCTCTCTGGCAGGTGGCAAAGTTGAGAGAGCATGGCTGAACTGAGAGAATTTGGTACTTCTACAAAATTCAGCCTCCTTTGAGGCTGATTGAATAATCAGGGAAAGATTCTTTCATTCAAGAAAGATTCAAAAGTATCTTTCATTTTGACATCTTTAAGTCTGTCACAGCTTGAACACAGAAAAAAGAAATGTTGAAGGAAAATTTGGCCATTATTTTAATATTGCTTAATATTAAAATATTGCTTATCATTAATATTGTGAAGGACTAAACTGCCCTCTTTGAATTTTCTCCCTGAAATAACATTACAGGTAAAATTCACATGTATTTCTTATCATAAAGAGAATATAAATTATTTTAGAGGCATGGAAATATCAAGCAAAGTCTTGAATGAGTTAACTCAGACAGGACCATGGGGATTTCTGTACATATACAGCAACTTCTTAGATGATTTCTTGAAATAACAAATATATACCAGCTCATTCACATCATCTTTACTCATAAATTGACTTCCCATCTGGTAATGACTGCAAGAGCCAAGACCTTCCTGCTTTCTTTTTTTCTTAGAAATGGAATAAATTAATTTTTATTGTACATTATTTTGAAGTTTTAGTAATGCAATTAAAATGCACTTTGCTTTTTTTTCCACCGGTAAAAAATCTTTTAGTTTTTTGATAATTTTTTAGATAAACTGTTCTTTACCTCAGAGCATGGATGTCCTTTAATTAGGCTTAGCAGCAGAAAGATATGTGGCATTCAGCTGCCTGTGTATTGAAAAATTATATTGTAGTACTTTTGTAGTAATTAAAAAAAAAATTGCATTTTTTTTCCTTTTCTTTTCTTTTTATTTTTATTTTATTTTATTTTATTTTATTTTATTTTTTTTTTTAATTTGTATTAAAGTATTGTCTCCAATAGTCTCCTTTACAAATGAACACCATGAAGCTTCAAAAAATGATGGCAAAAACTTTTACATAAGATCCACAGTACTGTAAAGCAGTAAAATGTTAAATGAAAATCATCAGAGTGACAAGTAAAAGGCCAAAAGATTTCCCACTCCAGTTCTTATCCAAGACACAACTTCTGCTGGCTGCCAAGAGATTTGTGGCTGTGTGGCAAATGTTGGGATAAAAATAGCAATTATGAAATTGTGACATGCTCCAATTGTGAACATAATTGTAATTTTAATTGTTAACATGCTCCCATGAATATCCAGTTTTATATTACTAAAAAAAAAAAAAAATGCTAACATGAAATATACCTTTTTATATGCCTTATATTTGTGTCAAATAAACTGAGCAACACCTTGGAATTCCTGAAGTTTTATTGGAATGGCTACAAATAGCTACAATGAGGAAGGCACAGCCCAAGAACAAAAAGGTCTGGGTAGAGATTTATGCATTCAATTTGCCTGCAGCAGTGTATTTTAACAAAGCATGAATTAACACTCTACAGAAACATTACAAGTCAGTGTTACAGTTATTCATGAATTTCATTAATTTTGACTTTTCGACAGAATTTCATCCTGTTCAAACTGCAGAACAGTTTATTTATTAATATGCACTAAGGGAAAGAGTGAGAATATTTCAATATCTTTCCATGCTGACTAAAAATGTCTCAATTTTATTTTCTTAATCCAGGCTCCTAAATGACAAAATATTTTTTTTAATTTTTTTTTTTCCTGCAAAACAGTAACACTGGGCTTTTCTTTTTTTTTTAAGAAAATACAAATCAAACATCCTGCCAGGTGTGTGTTCTGTTCTAACCTCCCATGAGCAGGGGCAGGGAGAGAAGGTATAAAGCAAAGTATTTCTCATCAGGTCTTGTTCCCATCTCAAGTTTTTCTAGCACAGGCAATAAGATACAAAGTCCTAATACAGGCAATAAGATATAAAGTCCTAAAAAATATTTTAAAAGTGTTTTTGCCTCCAAACTGTTTAAGTCACACAGTTGGATGTGTCTGGCTAGCTACCCATGAAGCAGCTGAGGAAAAGATCTGTGGATCTGATGCCAAAAGGTTTTTGCTTTTATATATTTTTTTCATATATTTGTATATCTGTAGTTTATTATTTTATAATTCAGCAGTTTCTTCAGTGGGAGGCCACAACTGGGGGGTGGGGATTACCTCATTAAATGTCCTCCTAATTAGGGATTCTTATCAATTATGCTAATTTGATAAACTGATAAAAGTCTCAAAGCCCTGTGTTACATCTGTTTTTGCCCATAAGTGCACCTGGAGGACCTTCAATAAACAGTAACATCTTTTTTATTACTTTAATTATGTTTGGCTCTTTTAGGGGCTATAAGGAAGATCTCCAGTGGACGTCTGCCATGCCATTCCCTAAAGGAATAAGTTATTTCCCTGGGGTGTGCTACAGCTCAAGCCCCAACCCTGGAAAGCAAAATTTACCTGTGCTGAGAGCTGTACTTATTGCAAACTATTACATTGTCTGTAATGGCACAAGCAGGAATTCTAATTTAAAGCATTGCTTATCAGAAAAAAAACCAACCTGCAGTATTGCTGTGCAGGCTTTCTGACATTAGCCACCAAAATAAGTCAGTATTTTATTATTATCACCTGTATCCAGGTGCAACTGACTCCACATAAACCACAATTATCACAAGCAATTAATTTGTATTTGTGCTGTGGAAGTAGCTGGTGCAGAGGAGGCAGATCTCAAGTGACCCTGCTGTGTACCCCCAAAACTGAAGGCTCATGGCTGGAAGTGTGGGCTGTGATTTTAAACTAGGATTCTCAATCAGTGTGGGTTTCTGGGTTGGCAAAAATCTGATGTGGAGTAGGAGTGGGAGATGAAAAAGAGAAGAATGGTCTAGCTAGGAAAGGAGAAAGAGTTGGAAGGTAGTGACATGATTTGGAATTCAACAGGTTTTAAGGCTGGGATTTTTTACATGGTAATAGCAGGGTTTGGTGTCAGCTTGGGAAAAAAAAAAAAAAAGTGGAAGAGGAAAGGATGTATTTCCTCTGTCCTACATCCTCAGGGAAATAAATGGCTGGTGTGTAGCTCTTGTCTATTTCCCTTGGTTTCTGCTGTGGACAACTTTATGCCCGTTTGGACTATGTATATTTCCCATTTAGTGATTCTCTTTCATCACTTTTTAATAATATTTCATGTCCTGAGGATAACCACCCTCTGAGGTTCTCTTCTGCTGTTTCTGTGTCATTAATGCAACACTAGTAATTAGGACCTGACTCATACAAATATGAACAGCCTAAGTTTAGGCTGTGGCATTTTTTAGTTCCCACTGGAATCCTCAGCAAGAGGAATAACTGGATTTATTCTGTTTGCTGTTATAATTAAGGTTCATATAATCTTTGCAGGTTTTTTTTCCCATTTTCCAGTTATAGAGGGGGAAAAGGATGAGAAGTCCTCATCACTGGCAGCTTAAAATGCAGAGAAACAATGAAAAATGACATCTTCATATATGTTGACAAGAATTAGGATGATAAAAATAACACCTTTCCACAGAAATCCCAATTTCAAGTGAGGTTCTGAATTAGGTAACAAATATGCAGTTTCTGTATGGCTGGGTGTGTTTTACTTAAGCCATTACCAGTGCAGTAAACACAGACATGGATTTGTTCCAGCCATGTAGAAAATGTATTTGGAGAGTTTATTTTAGTGCAGAATCTGTAGACATTAGCGTTTTCAGGACTGCACTTTTGAACTAAATCTCCCAGACATCCCAACTGAAAGTGAATCTGATATTTCTCCAAATATTTTAGCATTAAAAATTCAAGTCTGCAGTCCTTCAGCAAAGTTTTTACAAAATGAGCCTCTCTGTTTGCAGAGGGTGTTTTTTCTCTGACTCGCGCAAACCAGAATCAACTGAAAAATGAATTCGGAGAATGTTTGTAATGCAAGTTGAAAAATTAATCTGGTTTTAACAAGACAAAGCAAATCACAAGAGGAATGTAGCAAACAAGATGCCACACCTGGGTCAGAAGGAGTGGAAGAAGTCAATAACAGGAAAAGGGTCATGGAGGAGAAAAATAGCAATGATGCTGCCTGAGTGGAAAGTTAAGGGAGGAGGAGGAAAAGGCCTTGAAAATGTATTTTCTGTAAACTGATTAGGTGTTCTCTGGGAAGATAAAATCCTGCTGTGAAAGGTGGTGCAGAGGTGCAGAACTGGTGTCACATTAACCCTTGATAAGGAGGTTTGTGGGAGAGCTGGTGGGCGAAGAATACTGTGGGCATTGTTCAGAAACACATATTCAGGTGGCAAAGGGCACAAAGAGGTGAAAAACAGCATTGAAAATTGGCAGAGAAAGTCTCAGCCTTGGAAGCTGGGGAATATGAAGAGAAATTATGGAAGAGGACTTGGGGAAAATGTCCTGCAGTGCATCAAACACTTCCCCCAGCTCTTAGAGTATTTTCATGTCTCACCCTCTGTAAAATCACTACAGTGCCTGCTACACTCAACATGCCCCAGATTTGGGTATAATTTGCCACCAAATGTTTGGGTGAGAAGTGTAAGGCTCTTAAGGAAAGGCATTGTATATCCATTAAATATAAATTGCATCTTTTCAGAAAATATTCTAGCTATTCAGCTAAAAAAAAAAAAAAAAAAAAAAAAAAGCAGGTTGGGAGATGACTGGACAATCAATCTAAATTTCTTCCCGTAGAGAGTTCCATGGAATAGAACTGGAGGGAAATATGCAGAAATGACCCAAAAGAATTTTGCACTGAGGGGGTGAACTTTATCTTTTGCTGCATCCAGATGGAGACACCTTGATCATTACAATCAGCACGCTCCATTTGCTGCATTAAAAACAAGATAAATATTTAATCACAGTGCAATTAAGTCTGGATCTCTGCCATTAGTTTATAATGAATATATAGGCAGATAGAATCTAATACACTGCTAATTCACTTATGAGCCAGGCTGAACAGATTTTTTTCCTTTTTTTTTTTTTTTTTTTTTTTTTGCCCCCAGAGCTGGTGTTTTGGGAATGTTCTTGAGATGACAGTGTGTGTCATCTAATTACTCTTTCTGCTTTCATGCATTAACTGGAATAACATGCAGCAATCAGTTATTGTTATCAATATTCCACATAAACTGTGAATGATGTTCTGCAGTACCTTTTATTTTCAGGTTGAAATAACCAAAAAAGCAAGGTGTAGGTCAATACATATTTTTTGGTGCAAAGTACATTAGTATCCTGACAGTGGAAGAGAAGTAACAGTAGCAAATTCAAAAAGGAATTTTTTGAAGTATAGCAAGGAGCTGTAGTGGTTTGGTTTATTTCCTTTCCTCTTTACTATACAAATATTTGAGTGTGCTGGGCAAGAAAGATTTTTTTTTTTTTTTGTTAAATTTCAGAAGCTTTAAAGATTGAGTTAGTTCAAAATACATCTTTATTGTGATCATCATCATTAACTGGAGTTGGGCCCTAAAATATTTAGATGTTTATGTGTTTTTTTAACACACAATTATTTTTAAATTAAAAAAAAAAAATGTATAAGAAGGAGTAAATACTGGACATCAAAGCATTAGTTCATTACTGCTGATGCTTCATACTTTAGTGGCAGAATGAGCATGTTGCCTGTAAGACATTTTCATGATTTCAGGAGGTCAAGAGCACATCTGCTGGGAATGTGCTCCCCAAAAGTCCCCAAACTCTGCACTGCCTGGGGGTGTTCAAAAAGAGACTGTGCTGGGTAAAGTCTTCCCAATAATGTTGAATTAACAACAAAAGGAGTAAACGTGAGGAAGACCAGAGACCCTCAAAAGCTTTTGCTGTATTCCTGACCTCTTTGTGCAATAAAGCAGTTTTCTGTCAGAACCTGTAGGGACATTCCTGATGGATTTGAATGCGTGGCTCTGTGGAAGATGGTCCCTCTTGAATAGGACTGGGTTGTGCTTTGGGTTTGTGTCTGCTGGAGTGTGAATTCTGCAATCTCACATTTGAAGGGGCAGACCTTTCAAAAACCCATTCTGAGATTTTAAAAGGGTGATGAGGAAAGAAAAAGGTCGATTTGCTTCTGAAAAAAAAAAAAAAAAGGCAGTCTATCATCCGTGTGTGTAAAATTTTTAGCTGTGTGAAGAAAACATCAGTTAGAAAATCACGTCAAATACAAAGACTCAGAAATTAAGCTCATCACAAATATTTGTAAAATATCCAGTGCAGATTTTTGCTCATTTCCTATGTGGGATGGGTTCAGCTTTGTCCTCAGGCTGCAGGAACTGCTGAGCAGAGGCAGTGGAGTGTTGGATTACCTGGACACTGAGCCTAATTCAGTGTGATAATCCTTAACTCCCTCTCCATGGGCAGCTTGTGCCATTCTGCCAGCTCCTGCAGCAAGGAGGATGATTTTTGCCTTCCCATAGAGCTGAAATTAGGGTTGTTTGTGACACTGGCTTCCTTGGCACACACTAATTTCAAAATACAGGAGCTCCTGCTAAGTGAGCTCTGTCACAGCCTATTTTGAATATTTTGCTTTGGCAGAGGAAGCACCTAAAGTATCAGGTATAATCCCAAACCAGGAAAACTTCCAACTGCTGATGTTAAAGCTGTGTGAGAGATCTCTGATGAACATCTCCCTTTATCAGTTGGGGAAAAACCCTATTTGACATTCCCATAAAGCCACGAGGAACTTAAGAAAAGCTGACACCACAAAGGCATGGAGCTGAAGAGTACATTTCTTTAAAATGAGAAGTAAAATTATTTGATACCTTTTATTAGTTCTATGATAGCTCCCAATATTTGTTTTGATGGGATTTGCAGCTTATTATATCATCAGAATAACATTATCTATTAATCCTACTTCAGTAATGCTCCACAAAATAAATGAAGCAATTAACTTTGTATCTTTGCCTTGATGTATAGTAAGGTCAATATCTGATTTAGTATTTTTCATTAAAGTCATATTATCTCTACATGAAGAGAAAAAAGATTGATACAATCAAAAGTGCTAACATTTCTTATTTCATTTTCCCTAATTTTACTTGCAAAAAATGTGGTTATTTTGCATGTTTTACTCCATTGGAGTACACATTTTTTTTCCTTCATTTTCACCTTATATGTTTCATATTTGTCACTTAAGCTTGACTTAGAAAGAAAAGGTGAGCTTTGATTTTTCATGACCTGTTTTAGCACACTTTTGAATTCGGGGAATCCAGCTGTATGGTGAAGATGGCTTGATGTTGATTTCTTGTTTAATGACATCCCTGTAATTTTTTTTGGTGTCTTTCCCACCAAACCATCAGCAGATTTTATATTTGGCAAAACAAATGCTTATGCTGTCTTTTTAAGAGGCAGATGGCCTCACTAAACTGGGCTTTTTTTTTTGCTTTCCTGGTTTTATCTTCTACAGAAAAAAAACTCCTGGTTTCTCTCAAGCACGCAGTTTTCACTGCAGCATGGCATGATGCAAGATTTTATTATGAAATTTTTGTTGACTCTACTTGTCAAAGGAGAAAACAGATAACATGGTTCTGCCTTGAGACACTTTGCAGCTCTGCTGAGGATGCATTTATTTGATTCATGCATCTATGAAGCCTCAGAGGTTTTACTAAGAACATCTAAAATTTAAAACCTGCTGCGCTTTAAGTTAACTTTCAATATTTTTTCAACAACAGCATGGGATTTCAATTGGATAACAGAATGATGTATTTTGGAGTATACTTATTATGTTGGCTGATACCCCTGGAACTGAGCAAAGAAGGACTCCAAAGAGCAGCAAAGTGAACAGATCTATTACTTTGAGTGCACAATTAATCTTGCTGACATTATTTTATATGAACATGGATAAAAATGCCTGGAAACCATACCATTGAATTCCTCTGCTCATTAATATTGATCAAATGTTGTTGTTCTCTTTGTGTTGGAAGCTACTTAAAGATTACCTGTAAAAGTATTATAGCACTATTGATTTAAAAAAAACAATCCCTGAAGTCCACTGGTTTTGAAAATTATTTGGTTTGTTCTTCTGTTGGTTTGTTTTGGCTTTCAGTTGGGTTTTTTGTTTGTTTGTTTGTTGGGATTTTTTTGTTAGTTTGTTTGTGGTTTGGATTTGTTTTGTTGGGGTTTTTTTTGTACAAAAGGATATTTGTGGACTTGCTGTTATAGATCTGAGTAACAGACCACATTAATCAGGCTGTCAGAGAATTAATTATCCAGAATTTAATACCATGTTGTTTAAAAGCCTGGACATCCCTCTGGAAGTTGGCTGGGACCTCTCCTTGTGTGCCATCTGTGCCCAGATCTTGCACATTACATTTCTGGTTCTTCAGTGGAATGATGGCAGGATTAGGCCCCAGATCCTTCAAGACACTTCAATTTGCAGAAATTGCATCATTTAAATTAATAAACTAATTAACTAATTTTAAATAATCATATGTTAAGGTGTCCATGCAATTTAAATAAGCTCAGTGTGTGTGAACTTAAATTTTAGAAGCATTGGTAAGTTGGTAGAGGTTTTTAATTTTTAATCATTCATTTAGAGCACAGAGTTAGTCCAACGCATGTTTTTATCAATTAATAAATATTAACTAGTCAAAACTAAGCGACCATCATTTTTTAATCTGAACACAATTAATGAGGATGCTTTGTTGCTCTAAAAATAATTTTGAACTACAACAACAACAAAAGCAAACAAAAATACCCAAAGCAAAATAGCCAACATTTATATTGAAAATAGTGATGTTATTTGTCCATAGCAACCATAATCAGGAAAAAAATGTTCATATCATTGGTGTGGGTTTGTTTTCTTTTCCAAAAGAAAGGCTTCACAGAAGAAAAACATTAGTTAGAAATACTGTCATGCACCAGTATATTTATCACTATCCACCTCAGATGACCTTTTAAGCCTTTGCAGTTTGGACTGATCTGAGAAAATGCAAAATATAAAGAAAATCGATGAAAATAGGCTGAGCGTGTGCCTAACAAGCCATACAGAGAAGGCAAAATGAGAAAGTAATTATTAAAAGATTTATTGTTCTTGCAGGATTAGACATCTTGCTTGCATAGAAACAATTAACATATGAGGGGCTGCCTGCAGGTACTCCCCAAACTGCAGCACTGTGATAGAGGCTTGGGAAAAAAAAAAAAAAAATACACAGCTCATATTTATTGGGAAGCCAAAAATGCAAATTATTAGACAGGTTTCTTCCCAAATTATTATGAAGGAAAAACAGCATGAAGTAGTCATATTTGAAAGAATAGAAGAAGCAACACTTGAAAGACACAGGTCTTCCTAAGATTAAGGAAGTAGCTTACCACTAATTTTAAATTGCAATGCAAGAAGCAAAACAGGCAGCAACCATTCTCCTTATTTTCATCCTCATGATTTTTTTTCCCCCTTTTTTCGCTGCTAATTCCATTTAGAATTATCTGCAGTACATTCATGTCCATTATTTTTTTTGGTTCAGTGAGACATGTCCCGTGTTTAATGATGTACACAGGCAAAACCCCTGCAGGGCCGTGCCTTGGATCAGGCTGATGGCAAAATGTGAAATAGAAATGTGCACCTGCGTGGCTTCTCAAATTGCAATAGCCACACGGGCCATGATAACTGGGGAATATGCCCTGACATCCTCATCATTCAGTTAATTTTTACGCTTTGCAAATTAATATTTACTTGGAGAGAGTGGTTTTCGCTGAGTGATGTCTGGATGAATGGTGCTGCCGTGGGAGTCTTCCAAACCTGGGCTTGTAATTGAAAACACCAACAGGCAGGCACTCAGAAACGCTGAACCTGCAGCTCTTTCTCGTCGAAATCATTCTATTTGTGCGTTTTGTTGGTTCAATAAAGTGACTCCTCAGGTCACAGCATCCCTGTGGAGTGCTCCAGGGTGGGGCGGAGGGGCTGGAAATCTGGGAAAGGCCCTGGAAGTGCTGGTGACAGCAGCTGGAGCAGGACAGTGACCATCCCTGTGCTGGAGTGTGTCCAGGGAGCTGGGCAGGGGCTCAGCCTGGAGAGAAGGGGGATCAGGGGGGCCCTGCTGGCTCTGCACAGCTCCTGACAGGAGGGCACAGCCGGGGGGATTTGGGATCTGGGAACAGGCACAGGAGCAGAGGGAACGGCCTCAGGATGGGCCAGGGCAGCTCAGGGGGGATATTTGGGAGAATTTCCCCATGGAAAGGGTGCTCAGGGCTTGGAAGTGCCCAGGCAGGGTTGCAGTGCCCATCCCTGGAGGTGTCCCAGGAATTCCTGGAGGTGGCACTCAGGGCTCTGGGACAAGGTGGGGACTGGGCACAGCTGAGACTTTGAGATCTTCTCCATCCTCTGTCATTCTGAAATTCCCAACCCTGATTGTCAGTAAAGTATGCTGCAGATTTCTTTTCCCTTTTGTTTGTTTTGTTGTTGTTTTGCTTTTGTTTTTGTCTTTTTTTCCCAAATGCAATTTAAAGTGAGTGAATGATTATGACATTGCATTTCATCAGGCAGCGGTTATCGCCTCTCAGGGTACATGGCACAGGTTGCAAATAACATACATTATACTGAGTTTACAAACCACAGACAAACTTGCACATGGGGCATTCTAAACGATGTTTACCACTTCTTTAAAACGAGATCAGCAAAGAAAAATCATCAAAATAATGTTTTCTTCTGGTAGGAGTCATGTTGTGGGTAGTATTAGCAAGATAATAAAATGTAAGTAGCTCTTTTACAGTGTTCTAGACCTCAGGTCAAGCTATTCCATTTTCCAAAGGTATTTAAAGTTACAGTAATTGCAATCCTAACAGATCTCCATGCTGAAATTTTGTGCATGCTGGGGAAAAGGAAAATTTAGTCAGAGGACCTTTTCTCAAATCATCTCGAAGTGGCTATGCTGCAGAGCAGAAAAGAATATTTGGTTTGGTAGCTGCTAACTGCTGGCCCAGACACTCACATTTCAGAAAGTCACCTGGAGCCATAGCAAAGATCTCCTCAGACTGCTAACTTGACATGTAGTGATCACTCAGGGACATTGTACATGTCACTCTGTGCACGATAGGCATGTTTGATTAATACCTATTTCCTCCGTGGTGCAAAAGCTGGAATGCCTGTTATCTTTAACAGAAGAGCAAGATTTAGCCTCACTGTCTCCTGCCTTCTCTCACATTAAAAACTAATGCTGTGATTAATGAGCAGTGACACGCTTCATATTTTTTTTTTTTTTCCTTGTTCATAAAAATCCGTGCTGGCAAGTCATCTGAAGTAAGTGAAGGGTGTATTTTACTGAGTTAGTGGAATATAAAGGCCTGTGTAAGGCATTTTATTTCTCTAATGAATGCTTATAAATGACTGAAATTATTATGGCTGTTATTGTGGACATGTACATATTTCTCTCTCTGTTTTTTTTTTTATTTATTTTCCCTTTCAGGACCCTGCCTCCCCAATCCATGCCATAATGGTGGGACGTGTGAAATTAGTGAGGCGTACCGAGGCGACACATTCATAGGCTATGTTTGTAAATGTCCACAGGGATTTAATGGGATTCACTGCCAGCACAGTAAGTTCCACATGGTAAATTTTATTGTATTTATAGATAGGAGCCTTTTTTATTGCCTGCTCTGTTAGGGATTAATATCAGATCTGGTTTTCTGGAGTATATCAGACTTTGGCCTTTATATTATGAGCAAGTTAATACCACAGGATGCTGCTGCTGTTGCTTTCAGAAAATGACCTGGCTACCAACCCACTGGGCACAACAGTGCATGATTTGCTACACATGTTTTAGGCCTTGGCAAGGACAAGATAGACATATTTGCAGGGATTTAATGCAGAAGAGTATTTGAAATAAAAGGGCTATCTTCTTATCTCGATAGCGTTTGAGGGTTTGCTTTGATTAACGCTAAAAAAGGGAAACAAATAACTGAATAAAAATGTCTTCTTCATCTTTCTTTATCTACATATTTATAAATAATGAAGAATTTTTTTGAATCACGGTGTCTAAGCTCAAGGGCAGAACCTCCAGGCTTACATCAGATGTAAATTTAACCCTGTTTAAAGTACAGTTTCTGGATCTCTTTCTAATCCTTATCATCATCTGTTTGGAGAGTATTTCCTATTTTCAGGTCAGATTTGGGACAGCAGGTGAATATCCTCATTTTACAGTGAGTAGTTAGAGAACTCACAGTGAACAACATAGGGAAAGAAATTTAAGGTGTGCTGGATCTGACTGGAGCAGAGTTAAATGTCTTCACACACAAAATTGTGTCTTCAATTCGTGCTGGAACCATCACTGATAACTCAGAGGTGTTTTAATTACTGCTGGGTAGTGCTAACACAGAGTCAGGAGTTTTTTCTGCTGCTCATTCCACCCCACCAGCAATCAAAACCAGTTAGTGAGGGATATTCATCTGTCAGTGACTGAGCAGGCTCTGTGAAAACCTATAAATGTAGTTTTGCATTGTCTGTTACTTAAACAGAAGCTTTTTTTCCCATGCAAAACTCATTTAAAACAACGAGGAGAAACTCATGAGAGAAATTTTGGGGGTTGTATTTTGCACATGAATGGTTCTTAAACCAAAAGCAGCGTGGCTCTTAAAATCTTGTGCTGATGATGGATTTGGAAGCTGGCTGTTACTCAGAAGGTAAAAAACTCAAGGAAATAATCAAGAATCCAGTTCCACTCACATGTAAAAATTAGTTCTGTCGTTCACATCAGAGAGAATGAGCACTGAATCCAACCTACATTAATTAACTGTTCATTTAGATACTTGCCTGCAATTTGAAGTGTCAAGGACCAATACAGTCCAGCTCAGTTCACATCTTCATGTTTGTTATGTCCCTTAAATACTCAGAGGAAAGTGTCTCCAAAAAATGGAATATGGATACTCAATTTCATTAACTTTGGCCACACTCTCAGTTAATTGAGTGGGTAAAGTGGGCAATGCCACTGATTTAATCTTAATATAATCTTAATCTTGATATAATCTTAATCTTAATATAATCTTAATCGTAAATATACTCCCACCTACTGCTCTGGGAGCATGGAATGAGTGGCTCATGTCCAGCTGTGAGAGCCTGAGAGGAGAGCTGTGGGACTCCAGGCTGCTCTTCAAAACTGTGTTTATTGTGGAAGAAGTCCCAGCAATCCTGGGCTGTGGGTTCAAGCCAGGCTAGGAGCTGCCAGCTCCAGCCTCAGCCATGCCTGCAGCCCCTCTGCTCTGCTCACAGGGCATTATTTATTTTAATGTGCTGAGTATCTTAATACACAACAACCAATCAGCTTCATAAACAATTCCTTTACCACTACCTATAGTAATGGTAAAGGAATAATATAATATATTATAATAAATATAATATAATAAATATAATATAATATAATATAATATAATATAATATAATATAATATAATATAATATAATATAATATAATATAATATAATATAATATAATATAATATATATAATATAATATAATATAATATAATATAATATAATATAATATAATATAATATAATATAATATAATATAATATAATATAAATATAAATATAATATAATATAATATAATATATACCTATCATAACTACTATTACCAGATTATGGCAGTAACTAACCAATCACATCAGTTAGGATGTTATATTTTAAGCTTAAAACTCGTTTTTCTGTTTTTATGCAGTGGTAAATTCTTCTTACTTGATAAAAACATGTTTTCTATTTGCCTATGTTTTTTTTAGATTTATCTTTACTTGGTAAAAACATGTTTTTGTTTGTAGTCAACTCATCCTTTGCTCTCAGCCCTAAAATCTCTTCCCAACTCATCCCAACCTTTATCCAGTGACCACTAGCCCAGCAATCTTTATTTTCAGACATCTTTTGTTCTTCTACATCAAAACTCGCTTTCATTTCTGGAGAGAAGCTTTCCTATTTGTAAAACTTCCCCATTAAACTTTCATGCTGCCCAACATCCACGTGGATGAGCCCGTGTGGAAACACCCTCACATGGATCCATCTGCTCAGGGATGCTCCTTCACCTGTGGCGTGGCACACAACATTTCCTCCCTCAAATATCAGGGATCTGACCATGGTTAAAGAAGCAAATAATGCCACAAGTCCTCACCCAGCCTTGCTGGGCACGAGCTGTCTGTGGAATGCCATCTTTTGTCACCTGGTTAGGGCAAAGGACAAACAGCTGGTGCATCGTGGAGTAGTTCATCTGAGTTTATTTTTTTTTTTTTGTTGGAGGCACAGCATCCTTTTAAAAATATTGTGTATAGAGTCAGCTAATGGTCCTGATCATCAGCAAAGCGTGTTTGTTTTGAATTCAGGGTAAAGCAAAGCTCTCACACTGAGCTGGCCCAGGCTCTCCACAACCCCAGAAGGCAAATGAAGTGATTGGGGAAAAGACGAGCTTATGTGAGCAGTTATTCTTCGGGGGAGAATGGAATTCAGTCCTTTTCAGATAATCTGATTTTAGATGGGATGATAAATCAGATATCCAGGTGGTCAGAGGGTCTCTGGGGATGGGAGCTGGGAGAGGCAGCTCTCTGCAGTCAGGGAGAATTGTGGGATTTTCAGTGGTGGACTTAATTTAACATTTATATACAATACACCTTAGCTCAATTCACAGTGTTCCTTTGATACAAATTCCTCTGCTTCATGAGGTTTAGCAATTCAATTCTGAACTCACTCTAAATCGAGTGAGAAGTCTGTCAAATTTATCATAAAGAGATAAATTAAAATTACCTCATTGCAAGGCACGTCTCTTCTACACTGTCAAGAATTCCAAAAATCACATTATGGTTCCCTTGTACAAAGCTTTTTATCTTGGATTTCTTTCATGTCTAATATTCTGTTGCCAAATCAATTAAGCCAGGTGATTGATTTTGCAGTCAAGATACATTCTCAAAGCTGGTGTTTTATCATTCACATCAACAAACACCCTGTCAGTATTTCTGAGCTTTGTTGACCTTTTATCCATGTAAATAATTAGTATGTAAACTATAAAAGAGATCATTAGCAATTTTACTGACTGTATATTCTCGATTTATTGCAAAACTCATAATATTTGGCTGTGGTTGCCTGAAAAGATTTTGATTACCCACTGGCAAAAAAAAAAAAAAAAAAAAAAAAAAAAAAGGAGTTCTCCATGTCAAAGCC
This sequence comes from Sitta carolinensis, assembly GCA_032173965.1. Lineage (NCBI taxonomy): Eukaryota > Metazoa > Chordata > Aves > Passeriformes > Sittidae > Sitta > Sitta carolinensis. The sequence goes on along the minus strand of CM063313.1, from coordinate 69,866,612 downwards.
TGTAAAGTATCCAAAAATAGGAAAGTCTGCCTCAGGTAGAGGTCTGGACAGGATTTTTTTTTTCTGCAAAATCTATTCCTTAAATATTCCTCCATTATTTAAGGGGCAATCCAATCCATCTGATTGGAATGAAGATGTATCTCAAGGGATCTTCCAGGGCCTGAAGGGGGTCCAGGAGAGCTGGAGAAATCCCCATGGCTGGGGGGTTGGAACTAGATGATCTTTTAAGTCCCTTAAAACCCAAGCCAGTCTGTGATTCCATATTAAAACAGACAAAATCCATTGAAATACCGTAAAAAATGAAATAGACAGCTTTTTTTTCACACAAAAACAAAAAAATGAAACCAAAACCAAACAAAATAACCAAAACATATTTAAACAAAACAAAACCAAACCGAAAATCCCCACAAAAAAACCTCAAAAAACCCAGCCCAAACCAGACAAACAAAACAAATACCACACAAAAAAAAAATAGAGAAAAAAACCCCTCACAACACATAAAAAACCCCAGCATCCTGAGAGATACATACAGTGTGCATTATTGTGATTATCAGGTAGAGACTGCCTACTGGAAAAAACAGGAATTTGAGACATTTGACACAATATATGTTACTGGCTGCCACTCAAGTAGCTGAAAAGACAGATACCCAACCAGGAAAATTCACTTTTGAAGCCATAAAGGGTTCAAATTTAAGGGTTTGATTTGCATGTGGGTTTATATTCTGAGGATCATTAACTCTGCCAGACATGACTGAAATCCTTGCACTCCAAGAATAAGGGTTATTAATCAAACACATTTAATTATGTAAACAAGCCCTTCCCAGGATTTTGTTGATTTCTCTGCGTTCTTCCTCCACATCATGGGCAGCCTGTGGTACTCACATCTGCAACACAAAAACACAAATATGTGTTTAATCCACCAGTGTGCATGTGGTGCAACTGCACCACACCAGATTTTAATCCCATGCTCCTCCTGACACACACAAACTTTCTCTTTTTGGAGAGAAAATATCTGTTTGGGGTGCTATAAACTTAAACCAGGTTTGCTTTTTATTCTGGAGGGGGGGGGATGTGGGGGCTAATTTTCTTCAAAATTAGCTCTGTGATTAGTTTTAACAAATTATGCTGCCAACGAGATACTTAATGATATGGTAATAAAGTCTATAGTACAGTTACATATGTAAAATATATCTTTGTGCCTCTAAGCACCTGAAATTTCAAAACTATTCCTGTGTTTGACCAGTAGCTTGGACAAGAAAGGAAGGGGGAAGTTATCATTATTAGTTGTCATTATTAGTTATTTTGTGAAATTTCTAAGCTTTTACTCAACTAAAACGTGGAAGAAAATAGGTAATTTGAAAGATGTTTAAGGGAGACCACCCTTAATAAAATAATAAAGAATAAAAAAGATAAATAAATATTTAAAGAATGTTAACAACAAACAGGCACTGAAGGCTATTGGGAGAAAAGCCAGTAAAATGTTCCCACAATTGAAGCTGTGCCAGGGGTCTGGAGGAAATGCCAAAACCAACAGGTGTGGGACCCCCATTCACAGAAATCCAGGGAAACTTTTGTGGGAACTGCCTGGAAAAAGGAAATGAGGCGAAAAATGACAGGTTTGTCAGCTGAAAGTGGTGGAAGCTTTGCTGATGGATCCTCTTACAACAAATGTGTGGAGAGATTGGACAACAGTGACACCAATTTTGGGGACAGTTGGAAGGAGGTGTTTGTTTTCCTTGAAGTCCAAATAAATTTCACGGTTACAGCAGTGGGTAACTGAGCTGAGGCTTGCTCCCTGCTTGAAGATTTCATTTGATTCAGTGAGAGCCAAAGGTAGGAAAGCACAATATCCCCACGAATTTTGTTTCACTCTTCTTAGAATTTGCTTGTATAGCACTGTTTATTCTTTTTTATCCACACACACTTCAAACAGCGTTTTTATTCTCATTGAGTTACTGATCTTAACAATTTCCTCATACATAACATTGAGTTTCAAAGTCTAATTTTGCTGTATATTGTAAAAAAAAAAAAAATCCCTTTTCAATTTCAAAACAGCTGTCTTTCAGCATCCTTAAATGTTTCATCCTTTGTCTATTATAAGACTGGAAGAAAAGCAGATTTTGAATGCCTTGTGTACACCACTTGTTATTTTGCAGACATTTGTTATGTGCCCTCTTACTTCTCCTGTGCAGCCAGTTAAAATTGTTGCCTCTTCTGTGCAGTGTGTTGGTTTTTCTTGCACTTTTAAATTGTTTCTCAGTGGCCTTCTCAAAAATTTCTTTGTTCAGCGGTGAGTTTTACAGCAACAGTGACTTATACTAAAGAGAAAGCTGTGAGATTTATTTGTCAGAAGATCCTTACAACACTTTCTATATTCTTTATGCAGGGCTTTGTTGTTAAATTTCCTTCTGATTATTATTTTTTTTTCTGTTTTAACCAGAACTGGGGACAGAGTTGAGACTTTTCTTAAGCAGCCCTTGAGGATGGATAAATTTCTTTAAGGTGTCACAGTGGGGGGAAATAGATCTTCCTGATTGTTTTGGGGTTTTATGGCAATATTAAACAAAGGGGTTGGGTTCCTTCCAACCTAGGCACTGACTGAATTACATAATGAATGGTGCTTTTAAGAAGATGTGTGTTTCCATGGTGTAAAAGTCACTTAAGTTGTCAATAGCCATTATAAACTTTTTTTGTAGGTAGGTAAATCTGTCTTCCCCTAATTAGTGTCTTTCTTAAGGAGTAATTTTGGGGTTTTGTGTCTTTTTTTTTTTTTTTTTTTTTTTTTTTTTGGGGTTTTTTGTTTGTTTTTGGGGTTTTGGTTTGGTTTGGTTTGGTTTGGGGTTTTTTTTTGTTGTTGTTTGTTTTGGTTTTTTTTGGTTTTTTGGGGTTTTTTTAATGGTGGAAAGAAATTAATGTTCTCCAAAAGTGCAGGAATTTCTGTTTGGTTGCAAAAGAGATTACTCTTGTTCATGTTCTGCATTAAAAAGATATCATATGAAGATGCTTTATACAAACAATTTCCCCTTTATATTTGAATTAAAAAGTACTGAATGAAAGGAGTTCATTCTAAATTTGAGAATAGCTATTCCATTGTAATGTATAATTAATACATTCTTCCTTCTATGACAGAAATATTGTAATAAACTATCTGAGGGTTCACTGAGTCCCAGGGAATAGAGATGATGAACCACAGTAGAGAGATGTATGGTTAGAGGAAGGACACGTGAAAACTTTGGCTGGACAGAGCATCTATTTTCCCTTTTTTTTTACACTTTTTGTTCCCATTTAGGTAGGCACAGCAACACATAAGTCAATTTCAGCCACTCTGATGGTTTAGGGTCAACACAGCCACCTGAAATTCTAAAAGAAGAACTGCTTTCAGCCCTTGTTGCACCAGCAGTTTTCTTTTTTCTTACAGATACACCAGCAAATTCCTTTGAGGAAGACAAAGAAACAAATGAGCTATTGAAAGGAAATCTGATTCTTTAATGAGACAGCACTTATCATTTAGAATTTTGTCACACAGGGATGTGGTCTGATCCATCCCTGTGTGTAGGAAGGAGCTGTAAGGAAAAAAATAATAAAAAAAAATAAAACATGTGAGTTTTGTTATTCAGATATTTTTCTTGGGTTTATTGTTCTCCTCCTATAAGAGCTACTGTTCCCAGCCATCTGTATGTGTAGGTGTGTCAGAGATGCAGAATTAAAATATTGTATTTGTGTTAGGAATTGGTGCTGACACATGGCTATGCAGTTCCCTATTACTATATAAAATATTGGTTCTGCTCATCAAACTAGCTGGAAGTTTTCTGAGTGGCTTTATTGTTTGGAAATTGAACAATTTGCATGGTAATTTTTTTTTCTGCAAAATGAAAGAAGGAAAACAAATTCCGTTATCAGGGCCTGTTTTTATACTACAGACCCAGTGAGAAGGTTTGAAGAAGCCAAAGAATTTGAAGAACCAGGAATACATTCAGTAGTCTAGCTACTCTTTTGAAATTATAAGTATTTTTTTTTTTTTTTTATTATTTGAGAGCAAATGCTGTACAGACAGAGAGAAGGATCTTGCATCATTGCCTGTGTAAGCAAAACTTGAAAAATCAGTTCTTGTGCTTCAAGCTCAGTGTAATGATAAAATGATCTAATGGCAGAAACCAGTCTGCATCACAAATTAATCCCTTTGTATTCGTAAAATATCTCAAGCAAAACCCACAGTGCTGTCACATTTTCATATGAATACCCAGGATATTCATGTAGTTTGCATTTATTCTGCACTTATTCTTAAATAACATACAATTATTTCTGTAGATCATCTGGCTGAGAGTTTTGGTTTGAGTCAGGAGTGTATTTTTAAAGAAAATCTCTTGATCATCTCTACTTACCTTGCTCTGCTTTGTGTGACAGCAAGGCTGAGAGCACCAGAACTGGATCCCTGTGAGATTAAAATAATCTATAAAAAATATTGCCCAGCAGTCAGAAATTCCTGGGATTTGACTTAAAATATTCCAGCGGGTAAATGAAAATTCAGTTCACCCACATATTCTAGAATTTCTACAGAGAAAACTTGCATGAGACCTGTGTAGGGATGTGCAAGAAATTGTGTGCCCAGTTCTAAGGGTTTCACTCTGCACATGCAATTCTGCAAGGCCATTCTTCCAAATGTAGGCACAACCTTTGTTTTTCTCAAATTACACTGAAAACTATTAACAGATTTTATTTATCTTCCTTTTCTGGTCAAGTGTCTAATGTCAGGGACAGACATGGCTTTCTGTCAGTCATGCTTTGGTTTGAGATTTGTTTGGTTCTCTGGTGTGATTGTCTGGTTCTGCCAGAAACCATGATTCACACCCTCACTGAAAATTTATCCCCATCAGGCTTCTGTTGGAGTCAGCTCACCAGGATTGCCTGGAAGTGCACAAAATAAGTGCACTAAAGGGTTTTCAGTGGGATCAGGGCAGGGGATGTGGCCAGTGCTTGGTTCTAGAGAAGTAAGGGGATGTGAACATGAATGGCATTAATTGTGGCTGCCCCTGGATCCCTGGAAGTGTCCAGAGCCAGGCTGGACAGGGTTTGGAGCCACCTGGAATAGTGGAAAGTGTCCCTGCCTGTGGCATGGGGTTTGGAATTAGATATCCTTAAGATCCCTTCCAACCCAAACCCTTCTGGGATTGTGGGAGTCTGTAAAAAGTGAAACTGCCAGCTCTCCATTTCCAAAAATTCAATCAGGAATCACATTCAGGAATTGCCCTGTTACAAGAAAAAATTAACGGTGAATCGACGTTCCCTGGTCCAGATGTGCAGGCATTGCAGCATAAAAGAGTATTTAAATTGTTGTTTACCTCCAAATAACAGGTAAGCTTTGTAATCATGCCAGATCTCGTTTTGCCCTCCCCACAAGTCAGTAGAGGTGGCATCTGGCTCTGAAAATGTATTCTGTGTGATCCTCTCACCTACCTAGCAGAGCTGTTTTATGCATGCAGCCATTACTCTCAGGTAGTTTTTACAGCTTACTTAAAAGCAACACTCTTTTCCATACCAGCAGTTGTCACTGTTAGAGAGAAATTAATCTGCTCCCTCCTCATCCTCTCCATTTTATTTGTCACTAAATTTTTCAGGGAGCTTCTGAATAATGCTGCAGAAGATTCACGCCAAAATTAAGAAAAGGTGAAGAGAGCCTTTCCCAAATGTAAAATTAGGTGTTTAAAATATATATTTCCATCTTCATGATGTCAATGCTCATAAAAGAGAGAGAACCTCCTCCCATTTCTCAGCAGAAGGAGAGATTTTTACAGGAATTGTAGCACCCACACCATTAGGTTATGGCACAGATTTTGTGGAATTTTATTATTTTTACAGACTGGAAGACAATATTTTCCTTTTTGTACCAGTCATTGCTGTGGGGAGGGATTTGGGGTCTTCCTTGTCACCTTTTCAGAGGAGGCAAGGAAATCACCACAGTCCAAAAGGCAGAATTGGTGATGAGTGTTTCTTTCCTTGGTGACATTCACCAGCTTGCAGTTGTAGATTAAATATAAGATCCATTAACAGTAAAACATACATATATTTATGAGTAACTAAGAATCTGAATTTGGAAACTATCAGGAAAGAGTAGAAATTACCTCTGTGTAGCACATATATTCCATTTATGCAAAATCTTCAGACAGTTTAGGTTTTTTTGATTGCTTAAATGAGATTTATACAGATTGGCCATAATGAGTACACTTCACCCTGTGTATATCAAATAAAGACATGTTTAAAAAAACACAAAAACCAAAACATATTCATCTGGCTTTGCCATTTTAGAGCATCCATCTTTGTGTCTTCCAGGACTTGTTTATCTAATGATTTTTAAAAACCTGTGCCCATAGCCATGCTCCCATGAAAACAAAGCAAACCTACCCTCACTCTATTCTGAAATGCATTAAAAAAAACTTCATTTTGAAGTGACACAGTTATTTTGGGATGTGTGAAAGGGAAATAATGCTAATTTACTGATTTGGGCTCAAACTCATTGTGAAAATAATTGGACTTTTTTGCCACATGCCCACCTACACTCATAGAAAATCATCCAGTTGCTCCAGTGCTGCATAATTAAACTTACTCCTGAAGTTGAGATTTTTGGAGCATTGCTTGTAACAAAAAATGATTCACCAGTTGATTCTCTTTTTAATAAGATTTTTTTTTTCTTTTCCTCAACTACACTTTAAATGATTTGTCAAATGCTTGTTATATAAATAGCCAATTATTTTAATAAGTTTCATTGGAAATGCCAGGAATAGTTTGCCTGAAGATGTACTTCTGCAGTGTAAAATTAAATGGTGAGTTACTTAATGGGATGAAGGTTTTCATGCCAGTATTCATTAAAAGTAATTAAAAATGAAAAATCTGCTTCAGCACATATTAAAACTTTTAAAGTACCAACTCCTTTAAAACTAATAAGGAATGTCCTGGATAGGCTATTGCAAAATTCCATTAGATTAAAATTACCTCAGATGAAAAGCCATTAAACAGGCATTTAAACAGGTAAATAGAAGATCAGGAATACTGACTAGCCCAGTGTTGGAAGGATGACTCCACGGAGAATATTGTAATAACTTTCCAGTGGCTATAAGGAAAAGATAAGTGTTTTGCATAATAGAGAGTAGGAACCTATGCAGAGTGTAATTTCACTGCATGGTCTATTTTATGAGAGTTCTCAAAAGTGAAATAGGCATGAAAAGGTATCTAAAAATACCAAAACAAATCTTGATAACAGCGCAAGATATATAACTGTTGTGGTAATGATTCTTGTAGAACCCTGTCTTATTTTAAATCCTTTGCAGTAGGACATTTAAAGTGAAACTCCATTCTGGAATGCACTTAATTATGATGTTTCATCGATTATTTATTTAATTATTATTTTTCTAGTAGTTTTACTTTTAATCCTGACATTCTGAAAGCTGTGATTATAGTTACTATTGTATGGAAATGAAGTCACTTCAGACCTTTAAATTTAATTTTAAATTTTCCTTTAGGCCAGGGTAGCAGAGGGGAAGTGTCACTATGGAATGCAAAGAAAAGTAGGAGAATGCTGTAGATAATAAATTGATTTTAAACTGTATTTCTAAATACATGCCACTGATCATTTCCCTGATACTATAACAGAATAACAGAAGTATAAATTGTAGGTGGAAAAGATAATAAATTAACTGTTGGAGAAAGAAATTAGTCATCATGAAAAATGCTGATTTGTCTAAATTAAGGATTTTACTTACCACACCAAATTCAAGGAGGTATTAATTAAAATAAAACTTAAACATAGTCTTTAATTTTCATTTCTTCGGAGCCTGGATTTTTATAAAACAAAATGAAGAGGATCATACTATATATTCCAATTTTCTTGAAACAAGCTGACCTAGATATATTTTAAAACCAACAGGATTGGGTTGTTACCAGGTAGCATGAAATAATTTCTTTTTTTTTTTATTATTTTGTAAGAAGTGTAGCTGCAGAAGTATATTTACAAATGTGCAAATCAGAATTTTTAAAGAAGCCTATGAAGAGCTAAAATTGTTCTTAAAAAAAAATGTTAGAATGCTTCAGAAGCAGTTTCTGAAGGAATTCTAGACAGGACCCAATTGAATTTTGCCCAAAATTGGTTTGGTTTTGTTTTGTCTTTAGTTGATAAAGCATTTTAGTGGTGCAGGGATGTCTCAAACATTCATGCACCATCGAGCAAAAACCTCTGACTTATGTCCAGATATTATTTTTATTTCTTTATTTCCTTTTATTGCTTATTTAGAAGGCTTTAGAAGAAGGAAAAATTAATATGGAATTACAAGAGCAGGAGTTTAACCTCTAAGGGTGGGGTCCAAGGCATCTGCACTCTTTTATTTCTCGAGTGTAAAGCTGTTTTCTTCTCTTTCTGAAGCTCAGATAATAAGGATATCTGGACAGTGAATCCCTTCAGCATGGCACACAACATTTGAAGTTTCCTGCAGGTTCTTTTGGCACAGTGATTTTAGGGCCTTCTGTGGTCAGGAAACTGGCTTTGGAAAAGCAGTGAAACCTCTGAATTCTAACAAATGCCTGTGTTGAACGTTAATACATCCAATTCAGATTTAATAATATACACAAAATTCCTCTATTTCACAGGAATATGTCACTTTTTTTTTTTTTTTTTTAATGTTTCACACTAATGTTGAGCCAAGCACATGCTAGTGCTTGTTTTTGCCTAATCCTAATTAAATCAAGGATCAGTTATAGCTGATAAAGTTACAGTTTATCTGTTTACATAAATCACAAACATTCATTTGGAAACGTGTTAGAGACTTTCTCGAAACCTCTAAAGATTATAAAAATTAATTATTATCATGAAGATTATTTATATATTCTGTATCTTTTAGCCAAAAATTGAAGGTTATCCACCTGTGCTTTTTCTGATGCATTTTCATTCTGTTTAAACACATTTGTTTACTTATTTATTAATTAGCTTTCTAGGGAAAAAAAAAAAACAACAAACCAACAAGTTGACCTAATTTGGGAGATCCTTACAGTTTAGGCTTGTTTTTATAAGCTATGTGAATATGAGGGAGAATGTTTGGATTTGGGGGGGGGGTTTTGATAAATGTTGTAACAAAAATATCCTACTCTTAAAGAAGGTGTGTCTTTGTATATGTGAGTAGCTGTAATCCTTCAAATTTTATCATATCACTGAGTAGCTCACAGCTAAGATAATTTTATTACATTTTAGATTCTCATGAGTCAGATTATTTACCAAATAAAACCAGCACAATTTCATTCTTTTTCAATGGAGCTTTGCCATTTAGTATTTCTTAAAAATACAAAAATAGTGCTTGAGCAACTTAGTGCAAGTAAAAAAAAAAAAAAAAAGAGTGTGTAAGGTGAGTTTTGTGATATTAGGAAATTCACAATGCAAAGTTTGGCTATCTGAAATCTCCAGCCTAAACAAAAAAAAGATACTACAAAATTCTGCAAGCAAGGTCATACATTTTGTGTGATCTTACTGATATAGTATTGATCCGTGTAATTAAATCATTCAGGATCAATATACAATAAAGCAAAGATACCTAGAATGCATTTTAAAAATCTGTAAAGAACCATCAAGCAACTATAGGAATAGCTTATCTTAAACCACAACTTAATTAAACCACGTTAGCTTTTTGTCCACGTTATGCCATGTCAGTGTCCAAAAGTAAAGATATTTGAACACGTTGTCAGGTATATGAAAGCTTTATTTTGAAGTAGAACTGGGTGGGGAGGTATTTCAGGTTTTCTTTAAAAATTTCTTTAAGATTTGGGGCAGAGGAGGGAGAGTGAAGTTACTCAAATTGGGATTTGATCTTGATCCAATGTATGGCTGTGGGTCTTCACAGAAGCCAATTACGAAACAGATACAGCTAGATGATTTTCAGTTCCTAAATTGTACTAAATTGTATCCCAAAATGACTTCATTATGGGGAAGAAAAATATTTGCAATATTAGTAAAGGATAACTGTGTTGTGTTGGATCCTTTCTCCTAATAAAGGCCGTGTTGTCTTCCAGTGAAGACTCCTGAACATAAATGTTCCTTTTGTATTGGACAAACCACTTTATCACAATAGACTGGTTTCAAAATATGACTTAGAGCTGGGATGGGCAGCCTGAATTTGATCCAGAATCCAAAAAAAAGAGGACAAACCCAAAGGATAAGGAAAGAATGTTCAGGTCACAGGAGGGAGCTCCAGGGAGCCTGCATGGCAAAAGGCAGTCCTGGACCAGAAACAAGGGTTCAGGTGGCAGGAACCAGGAATTTGGGCTGTGAAAACAACAAACAGGCAGGGGACAGGAACAAGACACTGGTGTGAGCTCCCAGGCAAAGCACAAGGTGTGTTGGCCAAAAAAAAAAAGAGCAGTGAAATTGAGTTTATCAGTCCCTCCTTCAGAAAAAGTCAGGTTTATACCAAGGGGCTTGCTGAAGGGCTTAAATGGCTTTGTGTAAGACTTAAATTTTTTATTATGACAGATACATAATTTAAATACCCATTTCATGGGGGGTGATTTTTTTCAGGAAAATACGTGTGACTATATTTAACAGCCCAAAATAAGGGCTAGATATTTTTAATTGTGTTACATTTGCAAGTAACTAGTTTTCATTCATGCTTTATTAAATAGTTAGAGGGTTAAATAAGTATATGTATATACATAAAATCCATCAAAATGAGACAAAAGCACAGAAATCTGCCCCTTGATAATTTTCCAGGTCACTATGTGATGTATCCAAGGTCTCTATTACTCTCCTGGTTTCTGACAGTGAAGTTTTGTTGTAGGGTGCAGCACAACTGTGCTTCAAACAGAAGTCTGCTTAATAAATTTGTGGTTATGCGTTGATATTAGGAGATAGGAAATTTAAATTTGATCATCTGCAGCATGAAAAGAAACCTTAGCACAGCCTTTGCTTCCTAATCAACTCTCTCAGCCCTTCAAGTTATTTTATTCAGGGAATAATCTATTTTTAGGAAATGGTCAGTTTCCCTGTTCCTGCTTCAGCTTCAATTTCAGAATCCCTCTTCAGTAGAGAAATTTTGGGTTCTTTGAGGCTGGGGGTTCTGGGAAGGCTTTATTTGGGTTTGTGGTTTGGGTTGGGGCTGTTTTAGTTCTTATTTGATTTTTTTATTTGTTTGGCATTGTAGTTCTTGGTCTTCTTTCATTTTCTTTGTTGTTTGTTTGTGAGTTGTTTTGGGTTTTTTCCATTGTAAGCTGGACACTCTCTGGAAATCCAGACTTCCCCTCTCCCATTTGATAAGTTCTTTTCACTCAAGATTTTTATCAGTTCTGCCACCTCCCTCTGTGAGGAACTCTGATTTCCAGAGAACCCAGCTCTCTGTGTTTTATTTGGTGAAAAGCAAAAGAAGCTGCCTTGAAGCTAAGATCTAACCTTACCTGAGAAACCATGAGCAGCCTGCAGTGATTTTACTGTGCATTATTAATGTACATCAAAAGAAAACTTCTATCCTTCTTGTGTAACTAGGTTATTTCATTGGTGAGAAATTAGAATCTGGTAAGAGAAGTTTTCTATATGAGTCTTTATTCCATGTTGGAGAAACTACTCAAGAAACTCTGGCATTTCAAAATTTCTAGTGAAATTTACTTCTTGTTGTGATAATATAACAAAGTTCATGCTTTTTTCAGAAGGAAGGAACACAAAGTGTGGTATAACAATTGGCATATCTAGGAATTTGAACATAACCTTACCACAATTTGTAGGAGCCACCCTTAATCAAATATACTCCAGCTGCATGTTCAGTCAAATGAAAGAATAACAGGGAAATGTATAATTCTGTAGAAATTATTATTTAACACATGTTCTAGGATGTTCTTTATTCTTAAAGGTAGTTTAGTTGAATTTCTTTCCAACTAAACCCATGAGACATGATGCAATGAACAACCTTTCCTCCTTCATTCATCAAATATATTTGTTTGAACTGATGGGACTCAAAGTTCTGAAATTACTTTCAAAAAAATAATTTCAGAGGCAGAGTAACAAAGATAATAATTAACAGCTTCCATCTTTCTGCTGTGATCAGGGATGATGGCTCCGTAGGGATGGAGTATGAGGATTGCTTTAAAAGGGTGTAGTGCTTCCAGCTCAGCTTGATTTCTCCATCATCACACAGACAATATGAAATATTCTGGAAAGATGTGCATTTTCTCCTACATATTTCAACAGGAATGGCAAATTAAGGAAAAAAAAAAAAATCTTGAGGAGATATTTCCTTTACACAGAAAAGCTTTTAAGAGGATAAATTACCACCTGTATCTCACCAAGTGAGAGATAGTTCATATATTCACTTAATGTTTTTTTGTTCGGAGTGACCTTGATTTCTTTTCCCCCACAAATGTGTTAGCCTGTATTAAAATGATGAATAACCTGATAAAAATGTAAGGTTAATGGGCTTTGCTTAAAAAGGCAAATAGGGAGCTGAAGAATCTTGTTAAATTTTATAAATACATATAAAGAATTTAATTTAGACCTGAGCAGGTCTGTTCTTTGGTCATTTCCCTTGGCAGGTTTTATTTCTTGCACTCTAAGCTGTTACTCCTCTTGTTCATCTTTAACAGAAAAAATTCAGCTAACTAAAGTTTTATTATACCAGCATGTAATATCTTTATAAGCAAGAAATATTAAAGCATGAGGGGTTAAGAAGAAGCCCAGAGATCCACTGCCATCATTAAATTTTGCATAAAAATCTGAAAATTTTCTGCTTCAAACAGTTGAAACTAGCCTTCATATTTTGCTGAAGACCTGGGTCTGCATTTCTGCTCACAGAAATGGGAAGAATATCCTATTCACTCTATTAAACAGTGAGTTTTTGAATACAGAGTCCTGAAAAATGAAAAAAAAAAAAAGTTGAAAGTACAAAAATCACATATTCAAGCTACCAAATATCAAGTTTGTTGACAGAACTCAATTCTGATTCTCCTGATCAAAGCCGTGTTGCATAAGACTTAGACATTTTTGTAACATTTTCTTTAGTTTGTGTATGCCAGAAGGAAAAAAAAAAAAAAAATTGCATTTTGGGGACAGAAGGAGATTCAACACAACAGCCAGGAGTGTGATTTCAGTTCCCTGTGATTCCCATATTATCCATTTTTGTCATCTACCATATTTACCCCATCCACTACCCTTCTTAAAATATTTAACTGCAGAGGTGCAGCCCTTCTGGACAATGACATATGAAATCTGTGTAACTCTTCTACTCCATGTAGAAAAAAAAAAAAAAAACAAACCTGGAGACTGAGAAATTTAATTGTGGTGAATCAACATCCTCCCTCTGAAAAATTTTGTGTCACATTTGAGGAAAGGAATCTGATATTCCACTCCAAGGCTGCTGCATTGCAAAACAGAGGGGAGTTTAATTCTTGCAGCGTTTGACAAAGTGCACTGGAAAAGAGGAATTCAAGTGAGATTACCCACCTTTCCTGTCTTTTGAATTTAATGAAATTTGCTGGCTTCCAGATTGAGTTATTAGTTTCAATTTGCCCACTAACTCATTCACAGGAAAGGGAATTTTTTAGGTGGTTAAACAACCTTGTCAATTAGATGTTTAATGAATTAAGATGAACTGAGAGACATCCTTAACTGGCATCTGCTCATAAAGAAGTTCATTCCTTGAACTGGCAAGAATCACTACTGATTACTCCATTAGAATTTCTTCAATTTGGAGCTTTTTGAAAGGACTTTTGGCCCTGATATCCATGTAAAGTTACAGTGGAAATCCTTGATAAAAACTTGAAATTATAGTGTAGAAGACAGGGCATTTTAAAGCTTCTTTCTCACTTTTTTTTTTTTTAGGTTTGTTTTTGTTTTTTTGGGTTTTTTTTTTTTTTTTTTTTTAGTTTTTTAGGGGTTTTTTTTTTTTAGTTTTTTAAACTTATGCTTATTACTTTTACCATTTCTCTGCTAATCCTGGCATCCTCTTGTGTGCTTCCTGCAGATGTGAATGAATGTGAATCTGAACCCTGCAGGAATGGTGGAATCTGTACAGATCTTGTTGCCAACTATTCCTGTGAATGTCCAGGTGAATTTATGGGAAGGAATTGCCAACAGAGTAAGTACAGCACGGGTTTAAAACTTTATTTTTTAATAATATAAAATATAAGACTTTATTATTAAAAAAATAAAATGTTTTAATATATTGTAGAAATACTTTTCTGCAAATAAAGAAACCTCAAAATAGCCATCTTATTCCCTTCAAAATTGAGGGAATTTCAGAGACCAAAATCTGTCACACATTCAAGTAAAGCATCTGATATGATGGAAATATTTGCAAAATGTATAATAGCTATAGTTAAACAAGAAGTAAAATAGTGCAAAGTAGAAAAATATAAAAAAAAAAATTTATTCAGGCTGGGGTTTCATGTCATCAAATATCCTGTCTTCAGCAGTGGTATTAGCAAAAACCAAGAAGTGTAGGAATAGGACAAAAATATCAATTATTTGCTGTGACATGTCTTTAACCTCTGAAATTTGGACCACTGCTTTTTTGGGAAGTCATTAACAGAATTAGTAGTCATTAATGGATCTTCCTGGAGGCAATCTCACATATTTCTAAGATAACATTTATTTTGGATGCACCATAAAGGTCTGATTCTTAAAGTTCTTCATGTGTGATAAAGTGGGTAATCCTGAAGATCAAAAATAGCAAAAACAGAATAAACTGCTTTGGCACAAAATGGAATACACCTTAACAGTTAGATATTAGAGGGTGTTGGGTTTAAAATTCTGTAAAGATGAAAGCCTGTGTGTTTCAGTCAAACAAAAGATGTTAAAAATGATGGTATTGTGGATAAAGCTAATATAGTTCCAATGTATCTTACCATAAAAAAGAAACAGGAAAATATTTGACACTTGGCATTTGTAGTGTTGGATATTACATTCAAAATATGTGAAATATTGGGCTAAACCACATTCAAGGAAGGGAGTTTCTAGTGCAAGGAAAATCCAACTTTGTGTAGAAAAAAAAAGAAAAAAATAAAAAAAGAAAGAAAAAAAAAAAAAGGGTGTTAAAAGTTGAATAATAAATAAATGAAGCCATAACAAAGCTGAAAAATATGGTATATGGCTCTTTTTCCTGCATTCACATCGTGGGTGTATGGGGGAGAATAGTGGGGAGACAGTAAGGAAAACAGGATGCACAAATAACAACAAATCGAGGTTTTTTTTGAAGTAGCTTCAGTGATTTCCCAGATTTATACACCAGAGGAAAAAAAAAATATTTGAGGCACCCAACATAATGTGTATGCAGTTCTATAGAGGAAGAAAAGATTAATATTTGCTTTGAGGAATTCACAGGTCTCTATGGCTACCTGAAAGTATTTATATGAAAAAAAAAAAAAAAAATCCCTGTCTATTAAAGTGTTTTTCAGAATTTTGCTAGTGAAGCAATTCATGCACTTCCTTATTAGGTGCAACTGAATTGCCATTTGGAATTCTACCAGGAATCTCATCCCTCTCTTCAGAATTTTCCCTTCTGTATTTTGGCTGCATCATGAGCGCTGCTCAGATAATAGATCACAAAAAACCAATCTCCTGTTTTGCTGGAAATGGGGAAGTCAGAGCTGTCACTTAAGTGATCATTGCATTTTCTGAATCATCATCTGTTATTTTATATGCCTTTTTTTTTTTTTTTTTTTTAATAGGTGTATATGTAACAATACTCAAAAATAGCTTTGTGTGTGAAGTTGCATATCTCATATACTAAACTGAATTAATTTTAATGTATGTTTTTATATAAGCACAGACACACCTATTTCTAGTTTTGAGAGCATATAACAGAGAGTATATATATGTACAAAATAATTGAAATTTTCCAGTTTATTGAAATAGTGAAAGAACTCTGCTGTTGTGTTGTAAAATATGTAACCCACACTGTCTTTCTGGGTCTCATTTTGGGAGATTCATACTGATGCAAATATAAATATATATGGTTTACCATCTGTATAACTCTGCATTATACCATTTCCTATAGCTGGGCTTGAAAATACTTTTTTCTTTTCTTTTCCATTCGAAGTTTGGTTATGTCATCACACTTAATTACGTAATTACAAGTAGTTATTACACATTCTAATTACACCATCGAAGTTTTACACATATTTACAGTAATCTTATAATTAAATACTGTTATGCTAATTATGTAAATTACTGACTGCTGTCTCAGAATTACCTCACAACACTCAAAGATTCCTGAGTCACATCACAGAATATGTAAAATATCCTAGATGTAAAATTAAAAAAAAACCTGTGGGAGTGCATCGTGCAAGCTGTTTTTCCAGGATGCACTTTCTAGTAATTTATCTAGTTTGTCATAGCCCAAATATCACTGCTTTGCAACAAGGATTCGTCATGTTACTCACCAGCCTCCTGTGCTTTGTGTCAGACTGTTTTTCCTAGACCTCCACCTACATTTTCCCTTGTTTTTTTAATTCCACCATTTGATTTCACCGCAATTAATTCCTCTTAGCTAATCTCCTACATAATTCCCTTCCATTATATCTCACGTGTAGCACTTCTCAGTGTAAGACAGCTGTTGTGCTACATCCAAGTCCTGGGAGCCTTGTGGGACACCCACCCCAAATCCTTCTGATCAGTCTCAAAAGCCTCTGAAATAACTAGTGCAGCTAATCCCAGCTGAACTGAGAAGGAAAAGATTGAAAATGAGCAGAAAAATTACACTACAATTAGATTTTAACCATAATTGGACCACCTTGACCATCCTCTGAGTCTGTGTCTGGCATGGATGAGATTTGTAGTTGCTTATATTCCATTTTCCCCTTTCCTTTCCTTTCCTTCCTTTCCTTTCCTTTCCTTTCCTTTCCTTTCCTTTCCTTTCCTTTCCTTTCCTTTCCTTTCCTTTCCTTTCCTTTCCTTTCCTTTCCTTTCCTTTCCTTTCCTTTCCTTTCCTTTCCCTTTCCTTTCCCTTTTCTTTCCCTTTCCTTTCCCTTCCCTTCCTTTCCTCTTCCTCCTTCCTTTTCCTTCCTTCCCTTCCCTTCCCTTTCCCTTCCCTTTCCCTTCCCTTCCCTTCCCTTCTCCTTTCCCTTTCCCTCTTTCCCTTCCCTTCCCTTCCCTTCCCTTCCTTTCCCTTTCCCTTCCCTTCCCTCCCTTCCCTTCCCTTCCCTTTCCCTTCCCTTCCCTTTCCCTTTCCCTTTCCCTCCCCTTTCTCCCTTTCCCTTTCCCTTTCCCTTTCCCTTCCCTTTCCCTTTCCCTTTCCCTTCCCTTTCCCTTTCCCTTTCCCTTTTCCCTTTCCCTTTCCCTTTCCCTTTCCCTTTCCCTTTCCCTCTTTCTCTCTTTCTCTCTTTCTCCTCTTTCTCTTTCTCTTTCTCTTTTCTCTTTCTCTTTCTCTTCTCTTTCTCTTTCTCTTTCTTCTTTTCTCTTTCTCTTTCTCTTTCTCTTTCTTTCTGTCTCATATTAGCTATGTCTGGTTTTACCAATTCAGGCACAAATGGTATTTAACCCAGCTGCTTCTCATTTCTGGAAAGCACAGGATGGAGCAAAATCAGGGTAAAGTGGAGTGTGAGAGCACTGACAGCCTCAAAACCCATTCAGCCACTCTGGAACGAGCTTTTCAGCCCGTTAAGAGACACTTCAACAAACATCTGGTATTTACAGAGTCCACCTACAGATGTTTAGCAAACATGGAATGGGAAGAAAACACCTTTCCCCATCTTCTGAAAGCAAAATTTAAACCATATTAACTCCATATTGCTTCCCAGATTTCTTAAGGCCTCAGAATATTTTTGATGCAGCTGCATCTCCTTCTGCTCTCCCATTCTCTGAACCAATTTTTTGCTCCTGTGTTGAATCCAAGCTTTCAATTCAAGCTATCAATATCACGTCCACTGCAGCTTCCCTTAGTCTTGGAGTGTCCATAAATAAGATTCTGCTTCCAAGACAGTTTCTCCCATAGTTGGAAGGTTTGGTTTGTTTTTTTGGTTTGTGGGTCACAACATTCTCCTGCAGGCTCTTTCATCAGTGTCAGGCTGTTTGCATTATCCAGGGCAAATCTGTGTTGTGGAAATCTCCCAGGGTGGGTGGTGAATTGCAGTAATATATGAGCAGTTCCACAGGTGATTTTTTGATCACTTTCCCTTCCATTTTAATGGTTTTAATCAAGCAGGTGGCACCAGACAGTGGACACCTTACAATTTCACAACTGTGCATTTTGGAGCTGTGTTTTGCTAAATGCCAAGAGTTGCTGCCATTAAAGCATATGGCAAAATTTTCTCGTGCCTTTTTCTTTAAGTATCGAGATCCAAATAGTTATTATAAATATTTCTTTAGATATACTATGGCCCATTCACCTCCTTTTCTGTTGGTTCAATATGCCCATATGTAGAACTGCATTCAAAGCAAGTGCACCAATTTATTTGTCTAGCATGTCAGAAATCCTGCTAAGCACTGTACCTCCACCTTGTTTTCATTTATTTCCTCTGCTTTTATATTTTAGTTCACTATTGTGTTTCTATTGCTCTTGGTTGCATCCTGCCTTCCTCTCTGTGGAAATCAAAGTGGATTTTTTTTTTTTTTCCATTCACATGAAAATGCCTGTTCTTTCAATGTCTTTTTTAACTTAAAAAATTATCTGAATTTCTGGCTGATCCAGGCATAAAGAGATGTTCAAGACTTCTGCTTACATGCAGCCTTTTACTCCCAGGCTAGATGGCTTCATCCAAGGCATGCTGGTGCATTATGATTTTAGAATTTTCCTTCTCTGAAAATTAATCCTGGGGCACGACCCTGCAGCTAGCAGGATTTGTAGTGTGGGATAAATAACTCGTTTTACAGTATCTTTTCTAATAGACCCTTATTCCTTTTCATGCCATCTGTATTTCACTTGTGTGTTTTCAAGGCAGCGTGTTGGGTCTTTTTGGCTTCAGGTGCTTGTCCTTTGAATTCCTTTGAATTGTGCTTGATGCTCACAGTCTTGGGTGAATTTTGGATATCTCTGCCTTACAGATCCAGCTCTGACCCAGCAGGGTCCTGGTTTCATAAAGCCAACATGCTTAAGTTCAGAAAAACCCTACTCAAAACAGACATAAGGGCATAAGAAGTACACAGGCAAAAACAAAACAATTTATGAAATATTAAGAAGCTGTGTTTTCAGGGGGGAGGCTTATGGCTGAGTAAAATTTGCCTTCCAGGAAGTTTGTGTTTTCAAACTGGGGATAGGAATCAGAATTTCACCACTTTCTAAAATTGATGACCGTGCTTTGGGGCTTTCTGGTGAACTCAGCTCTTGGAGTTGCCCTCTTAAATTAAGCTGTTAAGAACTGAATGGTACAGAAGATCCCATTGCATATATTCTTTATTTTCACATTACCTGTTGGGGAGCCTTGGTTTCAAGGCCTGAGATTCTTCATTCACCTCCAGAAAATACTTTGAGTCTTGTAGTGAGCCACTGTGAAACCTTTCACCTGCCAGGAATCAACACAGACTCGAGTCCCCTAAATTACTAATTATCATAAAAAATCTCTGCCAATGAGATTTAGGAGGACCTACTCTTCCCTGCAACTCAGAATATCCATTTGACTAATTCTGTGAATAATGCATTTTGAAGTTTGAGCTTAAGCTCATTCTGGATTGCTGGGAATGTGAGTCTGTTTCATGACCTCAAATACTGGTGTTAAATATAAAGTCAGAAATCACTGGAATGCAAAGCTGGAGAAATATACTGAATGAAGGGTTGGCAAGGAGGTAAAAAAGGTAATTAATAAAGCAGATCAGTTCTTTGATCCAGTGAACTTTACAGCCACACAGGAATTGGGTTGGTACAAAGGAATGGTAGGGGAAAGAGCCTGGCACGAAATCAAAGCTTAACACCAGTTAAAAAATGTTAACCAAACCCTAATCAAGACAGTAGAAACTCTTGTTCAATTAATTTTTAAGGCAAAGAGAAGAGTTTATTTAAATTTTTATATTTTTCTTGCTTTGTTTCACTTCAGAGATCATGAAATTTAAAAGCCAGAGTTGTCAGCTTATTGTCAGCAGAGGATACACTGCAGAAAAATTCAGTAAATGTGTACATTCCTGCTAGTCATTATTTAGGTGACAAATTCAGGACTTCCAAGGAAAAATTAAGGAGTTTTCATAGACATGCATATATATGTGTGTGCATGTGTAGACATATGTATACAAAATTATTAATCATAGAGAATTAATTTTTTAGTGTCCTTAGGGTAGTTAATTTATCATTCACATTATATCCTTGTGGATTCATGGGATTATGTGTGGTTAATGCCGCACAAAAGAAATAATGGGAAAAAAAATTGTGCCTAAAAGAATTTTGTCCATTTAATATCAAATTGATAGTACTACTGTGAGCTCCCTGTATTACAGAAATATCTCAGAGCAGAAGCATATCAGAAATACACTTTGAAAGGGAAGGAGAGAGAATTTTTACATGTCAAATGTGACTTTAGGCCATGTAATTCAACTCAGCCTTAGCAATTTGTCCTCTTCTGCACATGCCGTAAGAAGAGAAGCAAAAATTATTTCAAAAGTCGAATTGCTACTTGAAAGAGAGTCTAACATCAGTAATGAGAACTCTGCTTTATACACATCTTTAACTATTTCAGCTAATCTTGAATGGAGTACAATTTCTATATTTGCATTGGACAAAACCCCTCTTGAGTGTCTTCCTGGAAATGATGAGTTTTGCTGAATCTGCACCGCCCTGTGAATGTTGTCTGGCAGGCATTTCTGCCTTGGTATGAAAGTGCAGAGAGGCAGAAAATGTTATAGAAATGACAGAACTCGTTGTTAACACTGGAATGTTCTCCCAGGCATTTCAATGACCTAGTGAGAAATATTAATCAAACTCCAACGTTTCTAACTCCGAGTCTTCAAACAAAGCACCAACCTGCCCCTTCCTCTGGGGTTTTTCTCTGTCCAGGGGATGCCTTCTGGAGGCTGGTCAGGAACAGAGAGCAGACAGAGCAAAAGGATAAAGCAGGAATTTGTTAAAAGGCCTCAATGGCTACAGCTGGGCTGTACAAGAGCCTGGCTGGGGCACACCCAGGATGAACCCAAAATGTGCACAAAATGGATGAGAGACCACGAGCTCCACACTTCTATGAGTTTTGGTCTATTAGTATATTGGAGTTAATTGTCCAATTATAGTTTCAGGTTATGAAGCTCCATACTCCTTATTTTTCCTTCTCATTTCACTGTTGGTTTTATTCTTGGGCCTGAAAGTTGTCCTTGGTATCAAACTAGAGAAGGAATTATTTTGTCAATTCTGTTTGTGAAGAGAATTTAGCAGCACTTACTATGAAACTTAAAACTACCCACTGAAACAGCCCAGAATCTAAAAAATATAGAAGCTAAAACTTAAAGCATCAAACCCACAGAGAAAAAATGTTAAGAAGTGTGACTGGGTTAACAGCACACAGCCCCACTACTGTTCCTGTCCCACTGCAGTGACCATCGTCACCTGGCTGGGCCAAGCGATGCTGATTTTATAACTTGGGCAAAAAGGATGAAAGCAACTCAGGATAAACTCAGGCCAGCCATGGGGGAAAGTGTGGGAAATAGGAAAGCCATAAAACTTTTAAAAAGGTGTGGAAAAGCAGATCTAAGAATGGAGAAATGTAAGAAAGTTAAAGGAAGCAAGGTCAGGAAATAATTATAGCTCAAGTTCTGAAGCTCCATCCTCCTTGTTTTTCCTTCTCACTTCACCATTGGTTTTGGTTTTGGGCCTGAAAGTTGTCCCTGGTATCCAACTGGAGAAGGAATTGTTTTGTCTCTCTACTCTGTGAAGTGAACTTAGCAGCACTTAATATGAAACTTAAAACTACCCACTGAAACAGTGCAGAATCTGAAAAATTTAAATGCTAAAACTTAAGGCATCGCAGGCACAGGACACAGAGGTGTCTGCAAAACTGGGCTCAGCAGATCAGAACTGCAGTTCTCCTGCTCAGCACAAAAGGAAATGAGGCTGATCTCTCCACGTTTGATGTTGAAACAAAGTCCTCAGCCCTGTGCCTTCGGGTACATTTTCATCTTGCTGCTCTGGCACTGTACAGCAACATCTCCCTTTGAAAAGTAATTTCTCAATATCTTGTTTTGATTAGGCAGGGGAGGATTCAACCTTTGCTGAGACACCTGGCAGAAACTCAGTGTAAAATACTCAGGCAAGCCCTGAAGGCCCAAGAGGAATATTTTAAATGTGTAATTGTTTCCTTACTCCATGAGTCATCAAGTGCAATAATAGCTTTTGTGCGGTGTCAAAACCCACAATATTAACTCAACCCTGTGTTCAACCCTATATTGTTGACTTTAGATTGCACCACCTTCTTATGGCAACTTTCTTGACATGTTTTCTTACTTTAACCAGTGGATCTGCTTTTCCTAAGGGTTTGTGTCATTCTTGACTCAGTCACCCTCAGTAAAAAGAGAATGGAGTTGGGGATTCCTTCTATTTCTTTTCCTACTAAGGGAGCAGTGTAGCCCTTCCTTTTCACAGAATCCTAGACACTCACAAAGCATAGAGGACAAAGAAAAAATCCTCTTCTTATAAACATGATCCACTGTTCCTTTGTTGGAAGAACTTTTATGGGCTTTTTTATGTGTGGCAAAGCCTGTGACAATGAATATTTCAGTATTTCCAAGCCTTAAAAGAAAAATTACAGCACTCCATTATTCTCAAAGTAGCCCCTATAGCTCTTAAGTTCCTGGTCTGGTCAATAATGCACATTCTTTTTTTATGTCCTCACAGAAATGAAAAATAATTTGCTGGTAAGAAATTGGTACTACAAAAGAAATAAAAGCTGGGCTGTAGACTGTAGAAGTAAGCTCAAAACAAATCACAGGTTATTATGACCAAAAAAGCCTCCTAAAAGTATGGAATGAAATCCCACTAATGATTTTAAACATATGAAAAGGGTATATATGAAATATCAACATATAATGGTATATTAAATATAAAAATTTACAGCTGCAGTTGCTTTAAAAAAAAAAAGCTGCCAATAGCCAAGTCACAGGAACATTTTGAAATAATTTATTTCAAGGCTTATATAAGATACTGGGTATTTGTTTCCAAATAGATTGATTGTGGAGGGTGGCTTGCCATAAGAATTGGCCTGGTCTTTCTTGGACACAGGAATCATGAATTTGAGTAAAATCCTCTCCAGGGCTGTGCAAACTCCTCATAGTGAAATTGTTTCCAATCTCTGCAGTAGTTAACAAACCAGGCACAGAGCAGAATTCCAAGTGAGCACTGCATAAACCTTGCAAAACTTGGAGGTTTGAAATCTGACTCACATTTTGGAGTCCCATTTAGTGCTGGAAGCAAGCTGTGAAACATGAAAATCCATACGAACTACAGGGGGGGTGGAAAAATATATTAAAAAAAAATAAAATTAAAAAAAAAATAAAAAATGAGGCAGAACAAGAGTTGCACAAGCCCTAAATGAACCAAACCCTCCACGCTAAGCACAGCTCTCCCCCCTGCAGCCTTCAGGAGGAGAAGGAAATGTGCTGTGTGGAGTGTGGAGGGGAGATTCTCAGCTCCTGCTGCTCCGGACAGACGGACACCGGCAGTGCCAGGCACTGGGAGGGACCTGGCAGCTCTTCCAGCTGCCTCCACCTCCCTTTGCTCATTCCATCAGATGCTCCCAGCGCTTGCTGGGGGCGAGCAGACGTGAAATTTTGATTTCACCAAATCGTGAAAGGTTTGGTGGCAGTGGAATAAGGAGAGAAAAAATTCCTTTGGTCACCGTGATGGTAAAGAGTGACCCAGAAGGATGCAAGTGAGTTTTTGGAATGAAGTAGAGGGAAACATTTCAATATTCACAAGTGCTTTCCAAACAGAGCTGATAGAATTAACTCCTAATTCAAGTTTCCTTTGTATCAGTGACTGTTTTCCTGTGTTAATGCTGAATTTAATTTGGCCAGCTCTTAGTTTGGTGCTGATAGAAATTTTCTTTACAGAAAATATCATGTAAAAAGTTTTACCTTTTAAAATGCATTAATATCTATTGCTGATCCAGCAAAATCTGATAGACCTCCCCCATAAAAATGATTTCCTTCCACTGGTAAATCTGCATATTTGATAGTAATATTTCATGCCTTCACTGAAAATCAGTTTCAGTGTGTAGTTTGCAATATTATATTTATTGTTATTCTAATAATATCAATTTAGATTTATGCTTCTGTTTCTGAAACCTAATTTTGTAATTACACTCTTCCTGTTTTTTACGAAATTCAATTTTACCCATCTGTGATGTGAGTTCTTGTCGTAGATGTAACACAAAAAGAAACAGTGTTATAATTCATTACATCAAAGTTAGAGCAAAATAAATAATGCTGGGAAATTTACAACTTCCAAAGCAAATTTGAATCCTCATGTCCACTCTCAGCAAAAAAAGGATTATTTTTCTTCAGTAACTCTGAAAAATTTCCGGTTTTTTGGATAGGAGCTTCCATACAGGAAGCCAAATATTAATTTTATTGTTGTTAATGAAACCTCTTCATCTTTTTTTTTCTTACCTCCTGGTCCCTCCACAGTATCTTTCACAGTGCATTTTCCCTTCCATCAGTGAAGTGAGTGTTTGGATTCACTCATTTTTAGACACAGGAAGGTTTTTTGGTTTTTCTGATAGGAAAGGTCAGGTGGAAAATCCTCAAGAATTAAATTTCTCTCCCCAAGTGCACAATGGAATCAGCTCAGCCTCCTCTCTGCTGAAGATGTGGTGGGCTTTCCACTGAGTTTTCTGCAGGTGAAATGGGGCACAGGTCCTTTAAAAGCTGTACTTAATCTTAGACATAAAGATATATCTGCTGGAAGTAAAATGGAATTCAGTAATGAACTGCAACCTGTTTTCCCCCTTTGTATAAGTTACATTTCTCCAGAATTGATTTTGCATTGTTTTAAATATTGAAACACTATTTTTTAGATTGTTTTTTTATTAGTGTTTAGTGATGGAGAGTGTTAATTTCAGAGATTTTTCACACTTTAAAAATGTGGGGTGGGTGGAAAGCCTAATTTTTAGCCACCAACAAGACCAGGGACTGCAGCTGCAAAATAATGGGAGAAGGAGGCACAAGGGATTCACCACGAGAAATTACTGGGTGAGGAGTTTGGTAAATTAGTGAGAAATAAAGGTGAGAAAAGAGCAATTTTTGTGAACAGTAGAAACTGTACCTGCCCATGTGTAAGAAATGCAAAGCAGAGGGAGTGTTTCCTTTTGGGAAAGCTGAGACGTCACCACCCTCCTCTGTGGATGGAGAAGGGAAAAGCAGATTCCTGTCTCTGATGTAATTTGAATTTTTTGTGCACACTGGAGCACGTTCAGGAGGCAGTGTGAGAGTCACGGCCAAAAATTCCCTGTACACCAGGAGCTGGGACATGGATAATGCAATTCCAGATCTGATCAGACAGGGAAGGAATTCCACTCTCTTTTAAGCAGGCACAAGTCTTGTTCACTTAAACTTTACAGCTCCTGAAAGGGACATAAACCTGCAGCTCAAGCTGGTTTCCCATCTCCCTGCAGTTCATTGTTATTCACAATTTTGGATGCAAACCTGGATGCTGAAGAGACATCACAGCCAAGCTCTCCCATTCCTCCCTTGATGCTGAATTTTGCTGAGGTTAAGTCTTCTTACAAAAAGCATCTTGGGAAACAAATTTCCCTGCTCTGTCAATTCCCGTTGTTGCCAAATTAGTAAAACAGCACCCAGTGTTGCAATGCTTTGGTCCCTGGAAACCCCAAAGGGATTGGAAGTCACAAGGAATTGAACAAAGTGAGACTTGGACAAGAAAACTGTTAGAGGGTTTCTGGGGTCATGTGAGAATTTTGCAGTGGCAATGAGGACATGGAGTGAATAGGATATTGGGAACTTTTCTTTTCTTTTCTTTTCTTTTCTTTTCTTTTCTTTTCTTTTCTTTTCTTTTCTTTTCTTTTCTTTTCTTTTCTTTTCTTTTCTCTTTTCTTCTCTTCTCTTCTCTTCTCTTCTCTTCTCTTCTCTTCTCTTCTCTTCTCTTCTCTTCTCTCTTCTCTTCTCTTCTCTTCTCTTCTCTTCTCTTCTCTTCTCTTCTCTTCTCTTCTCTTCTCTTCTCTTCTCTTCTCTTCTCTTCCTTCTCTTCTCTTCTCTTTCCTGAACTTCTCTTCAAATCCCTTCAAAAAGCATTTTGTAAGATTAGGTGAGAAGATTTTTTTCCACAATAAATTTATATATATATATATAACTCTTAAAACAAAAATGCCAAATGATTTGGATTTTGGTGATTATATGATGTTACCTAAACAGTTAAAATGTAAATGGCACAGTTATCTACTGGCTTCATTGACCATATTTATTTTTATTTCAGGAAAGAGGATATTATTAGTTAGCTTTTCAGCTGAGAAATACAACCCTCTTCTTGATAATCCCCTAACAATTTCTTTTTTTCTGTACAAAACTTGGAAAATTAGATTTCCCACAGAACACCAAGAACCTATAAACAGCATTAAATGGATATGCTTCTGAAAAAAGTAGCTCTTTAACACTTAGTTTCTATTCTAATGGCTCTATTCATTATGTATGTAGAGCGTTTTCTTGGAGAGTTTATTTTTAAATATGCTACTTATATTAATTAAAAAATAAAGGGATTCTTAGCTAAATTTCACTACCATGTTAGTGAATTCTTAAGAATACAAAAATCCTCCATATTAGGTCAGATGTTTCAACAATGGGTGGCTTAACATTTTGTCTCTGGCTGTGCTAATGACAATCATTTAACAGAAATATTAGAAGTATAGTCCTGGTCAGTCTCTTTAGTATAATCCTCAGACTTGCAGTGCCTGAATTTGTCCAGTATATAAAAACCACAACCCACCATGCCAAGAACTACCATTTTTTTAAAAACAGGCTAAGCTGATTTCTGGTGGATTTCAGTGAGTGGTCCCCAGTTTCAGTAGCACTGAGTTCATCTTGCCCATGCTTATGTAAAGTTTATCCCCCCTCATCCTGCTGCTTGAGCAATCCTGTGCTCTTTTGCAGCTGAAATGGCCATTTCCAAGTCCACTGGAAGGCAGGCACATTTTAAGGGTTTTTGTCTCTTCCCTTTGTGTGCACTGAGGTTCATCTCTCACCCCTTTGACCACTCACCCAGTTTTCCATGTCCTTCTAGAGCTGCTCATCATCAGAGTGGTGCTTGATCCAGAGAGCTCCAAATTGGACAGTTTCCCCAATCACAATTTCCTCCAGGTCACTGATGAGTAAAACTGACTGCAGCAACCACCCTAGGGGAATGCCACTGGTAATTTTGTCCTGAAAAGACATTTTCTGTTCTGTAGTTAGACTTCTGGCTATAGCAGGTCCTTTTCCCCACTCCCAGGCCAGATCCTTTCATGTGGAACTCATCAAGTTCTGAAAATCCAAGTGTGCTGTTTCCACTGTATTTCCTTCATTTCTGTGCATATCATCTCTATTAAAGGACTGCAACAAGTGAAGCAGAGCTGTGGTTTACAGGGGGATTATTGTCTCTCTTCCACACCTTTTCTTAAGTTCCTTATGATCTTAATTATAAAACTATCTATCAGAACACCTCTGTAGTTCCTGAATATCTTTTTGGTCCAATTCTTATAAATGTTATGCCATGAATTTACATTTACACCACTACAGAAGAAGCCTGAAAAAAGTTTAAAATCCTTTCTGCTCCCTTTTCCTTTCTCCTTTTTTTTTTTTTTTTTTTAAATCTCATGGTTCCTAAGAGTTGCCTAACTTTATTTTCAGTCAGAGTCCTCAGCATGGAGCTGGTAGAACACATAAAGACCCGAAGTTAATTTTATGATATTATGAAAGAGAGTTTGATAATGGAAGTGCACGACAGTCACTCGGCAATAATGGCACGCTTGAAAAGCAGAAAGAAACATCCAATTTCTTTTTATTTGATAAGTCCTGATGACCACTGCTTACACACAGGGACCATGCTGGCCACGGTGGTAATGCACTGCTTTAGGAGGAGATGCTACATCAGCATAAAATGTGTTTAATCTCTTTGGACATATCAGCAAATAGGTGGCAATTCTTGCCATTACTGTCTGGAAAGCTGTCTTCTGCTTTCCAGAACATAACTAATCACCTCAATTTCATGTCACTTCCTGCAGTCCTGAAGCTCAACACAGCACCCTTTGAAAAGTTTTGCCTGTCTGAAAGTGTCTGTGTGCTCGTTAGCTGCTGCTGATGCAAATTGGTGAAGATGTTGCCTTTGACGTGAATTATTTTATGTGAAGGCATAAAACAAGATTAATCATACCCTGTACCTCAGTGCTTCAGTGCCACGCTGTCTACTAACATCCTTGGAAGTCACACTTCAGAAATCAGAGTGATAATAATTAAAATGTTAATAGGTCAAGGAAATCCATCTTGTTTTGTTTTAAATCTGTGGAGCAAACTTATGGAGATAAATGTCTTCTGTTAATCAGATTTCAGAGGTGAATGGCTTTATAGAATTACCACATCAAGGAATGTGGAAGTGTGCTGTTTTATTGTGTAGTTAGGAGTCACCTTGAAAAAGTTACAAAACCTGTGACTTCTCTTTTTATCTAGTAGTAGACAAGAAAAATCTGGCATAATTACTGGCACTGAGTGTTCTCCAAGTCTACTGAAGCGGGCAAAAAAAAAAAAAAAAAAGAGAAAGGGTATTTGTAAATTCTGTATTGCTATTTCATTTGCACTGTGATTGACTGGAAAGGGGAACACATGATCTGCCTGCTGCCTTGTCCCAGTGGAAATGCTGATTGAATTCCTTCAATGGGAACGAAAACATCGATTTGGTCGTGCCTGTAGGATGAGTCCTCAGAACAACAATTAACACGGGTGGTTACAACAGGGATGCTCAATATCTCTCAGATCAGAACATTGAATTGTGGGGAAAAAAAAAAAAAAAAAAAACCAAACTAAAAAAAAAAAACCCACTTGAGCTACCAGGACAGAGCAAACAGTTTGATCAGCTGCAGAGTGATTGAAATACCCAGCGGCTAAAATGTGCAAAGCTGAGCTGTGGTCACGAGGATTCTCCAAACATCAGCCCTTAAAAATGAGCACTGAACACAACCCCAGAGCAGCACCAAAAGGCTGAAACTGGAGTTTTTGAGCTACTAGTAATGGTCTGATTAGTTAAATCAGATTTACAGCTCGCATGACTGTGGTATTATACCATCTCCTTTGGGCAATGATGATTTTAAATCCATTTTAGAGATCTGCAGAGTTTTAAAATTTTGAAAGTTCGTGTTCCATGAATAGGTCTTGCACAACCTGGAATTAATTCTGAGTAAAACCTGTCTCTGTGTGGGAGAGCTTGGACTTTGCTTGTGTTTGAAAGAAATGTTTTGAGAGGAGGCATGAGAAGCAATACCAGCTTGTGGGGGAAGAAGAAAAAATCTGTCATTAATTCAAGAGCAGGTGAGATGGCAATAAGAATATGCTTAGCCAAAAAAATAAAACAAAAGAAAAGAGAAGAAAATAAAATAAAAGAAAAGAGAAGAAAAGAAAAGAGAAGAAAAGAGAGGAAAGAAGGAAAAGGAAAAGGAAAGAAAAGAAAAGAAAAGAAAAGAAAAGAAAAGAAAAGAAAAGAAAAGAAAAGAAAAGAAAAGAAAAGAAAAGAAAAGAAAAGAAAAGAAAAGAAAAGAAAAGAAAAGAAAAGAAAGAAAAGGAAAGGAAAGGAAAGGAAAGAAAAGGAAAAGAAAAACTATTAAAAAATTTTAAAAAATAAAATAAGATAAAATAAAATAAAATAAAATAAAATAAAATAAAATAAAATAAAAATTGTTTAATGACCTGTCCTTCACACAAAGTGTGTGCTCTGTGCAAGCAGGACTGAAGTCAGACTGAACTTACAAAGCCAAATTAATGCTTCAAATAACCAGATTTTAGCTCCTGTTCAGTTTGTCGTGGTGAGAGCTCACACATATGGTCTGCACACACTTGCAAAGGCAGCACCTTCTGGTAAAATTGAAAGTCTCCTTGGCCTTCTACCTTCCCCTTGAAATGAAGATGCAATTCCTAAAATTAGGACTTCTACTTTTCTAAAATATGCTGGTTTTCCATACAGTTGCCAGGGGAAAAAAATGATTTGGTACAGGAAAAGAAATGCAGGTTTTGTTTGTCAGCTTTTATTCTAAAAGGCTGAGACTGGTTGGAACTTAAATTCTTTCATATCTAAATTTATTTTAAAAAATTGCAACTTGAAGCACATTATTAAACTGTACAAAATATGTGTATATATAAATATATATATATATTAAAAAAAAATATATATATATAGTGTTCTGCCTGTGACTGGCTCCCAGGGGAGAAAAAATGCTAATCAACAAATTATGTATTATTATTTTATGTGAAACTGTATTGTACTAGATAAAGTCAAGTACTTCAGACAAAAATCTTCACCCATTTTGAGTAAGAGAAATGAAGATGTTGCTGCAAAATCAAGAGAACAATGTCAGATTATTCCTGCTTGGGAAGGAATCCTCTGGGCTGGTTTGATGCCAGGATTTTCCTCTCTGTCATCATTGGTTTGCAAAGAACTGGAACTGCAACAATTTGGAAAGATGGATGTCCACAGCCTTTTGTACAGCCTGGTGCAGTGTTTGACCATTCCCACATTAAAAAAAAAAAAAAAAAAAAAACAACCAAATTCTCCCAAAGAAAAACCACTAAAAGCAACAATAATAAAAAAAAAAAAAAAAATAAAGCGATGTGTTTTTCAATGTTTTTAGAATTCATTGCAATAAATTTCACTCAATTTTATCCTCCTAAACCTAGGTACAAAGTTAGAACAATGCTCTGGATTTGTTCTTGGTCAGTAGACACAGAAAAACTAATTATGTCTATTTTGAATGCTTTCTTAATAGATGATGAAATGATGAAAATT
This sequence comes from Sitta carolinensis, assembly GCA_032173965.1. Taxonomy (NCBI): domain Eukaryota; kingdom Metazoa; phylum Chordata; class Aves; order Passeriformes; family Sittidae; genus Sitta; species Sitta carolinensis. The sequence goes on along the minus strand of CM063313.1, from coordinate 69,835,719 downwards.
GTGGCTCAGTGTTGCCTGTCTCCTCCCACAGATGATAAACAGAGCCTGAGCAGCTAGCCTGGGGTACATATGGAGTTTTCAGATGGCTGAAGCTGGGTTACATAAATTTTATTCCTTGAATTTGCTTTGTTTGGTTACCTATTTCTCTACACAATTCAGAATAATTTCCTTTTTGTGGTTAAATAGATGTTGATTAGGAAAAGTAAGGTGATATAAAGAAAAATATGGGGATATTCAGAAAATCTGAATGTCAGTATTTATGCTTACAATACACCATGGAGTCACAAAAAAATCTCATTTTACTGCACAACTTACTAATAAAGGAATTCTTCTACTGCACATATATAAAAACAGAATTTTCTGAATCTTCATTCTGATTTTTCCCCCCACCCTAATAAAAGTGCATGACCTTTAAATTAATTCTGTCTTTTTAACAGGGCTTCAAGCCCTGATCCTTAAAGCTGCTTTACATGAATATAAGGTTATATCCACACCAAATGGCTTCTGGGAGGAAGATCTAAATGAAGATATCTGAATTTCCAGTTATTAAGATGCTGGATGGGTTATAGAATAAGATGTAAACAGCTTAGAGACCATAAGAGAGGCTGTTTCTGTGCAGCCAGATTTAAATTACTGTTGTTTGCATGCAGTTTGTGTCCAGTACAGTGAATATAGCTCACATTTACCACATCACTCCAGCAGTATATTGTAAGATATTCCTATCTTTTTCACTCCTTTCTGAAGAACATGTACCCCATTGTAATGAAGAACTCAAATAAGTGCCAAAATGTTGTTTTTAAACTCTTCCAACGAGTCCCTCTTATAACAATTTCAATGAACACGTCTGGTAACAGGCAATGCTGTCACTTTCTAGGAGCAGTTGCTGCTCTTCTGGAGGGGGGAATAAAAAAAAAAAAAAACAATGCCAAAAAACCACAAAAGGCATAAGGAACATCTCCAGGGCAGCAAAATAAGAATTGCTTCTTGAAAAGCACAGGCTCCTCTCCTGGCAAATGAACATGCTCATTGCCAAGCCAGCTGGCAGGAATGCTAATTACCCTGGAGCAGGGATCCCACTGATTTCTGTTGCAGACCTGCTAGAAAAATGCAGATTGTCTTTCAGTGTGGCTTTATCTTGTCATTGCAGTTTCACTTGAAAGAGAATCTTTGGGTTTGGGGTTTTTCTCTTTTTTTCTTTTAAATTTGCTTTTTTGGAACATTTAAATATTTTTAAAAAATTTTAAATTTACTTCTTTGGAAGAGAAAGATTTAAGGTGCAGTTGTAAGCCACGTGCATACATATGTCAGGAGCTGCCTTCAAATTGGCAGTAGTTGTAGTTGGTTATCTAGTTTAGGTTGAAATTATTACATTTTCGAGTAGAAATATTGTACTGTTCCCCACCCCACCAAAAATGGTCCATTGGAGTGATTTTGGGGATAATAGAAGATACCCAGCAATATAATGCAATTGGCCCACAGGTTGGGTTTTGGTTCTGCTGCACACACCATAAACAAAATTCAAAAAGGAAACTTACATGCCACTGAAGATATATGAATGCAAATATAGAGCCAAGAAAATGTGAAAGGAGTGGTCTGTAGTTGTCAGAACAGTGTCTAATTAGCAAATTTCCTAAAAAAAGCTGGAAAGCTGTTGGGTTTTCTTGTATTGTTCAAGGAAATATTTCTATAACTACCTGAGAAGAGGAGAAATGCATGGATTGCACACGGGCCAGCAGCAGCAAAGTATTTAAATATTTAAATAATAAAGTATTTAAATAAATAAAGTATTTAAAATATTTTTAAATGCAGCTTGGTTCCTAATTTTGTTTGTAAATGCCTAAGTAATGCTTAAATTCTTAATTGGCTAGAAACCTTTGCCACAACCATTTGCAACAACTGGAAATAAATTGGGAATTAATAGACCCACCATGGCACAAGTCTCCTCCACCCACATCTGTCCTAGTCCAGGTCCAACAAAAAATGTTGGGATTGGTAAAAAGAACTCAGAACCATGTATTTTTTTTTCATTTCATTGCACCCTAAGTTAAAAATAGCAATAATCAATTACTGTTATGTGGCAGTTAGGGGCTATGGCTTCTTTGTCTGTCATCTTTTAGGTGTGTAAGCATGACAATTATTTTACTTGAAGTTTACTATGAATTTACCATCTGTAACATAAAAATGTAGTTTAATTCCTGTGAGGAAGGTTTTGTTTTTAGTGTTGTGCCATAATTTATTTTATTCTGATAAATTTTAGTGGTATTTAAGTGGCTGTGAGTTATGTCAATGGTTAATGTCAACACTCAGACATGGTAGAAATGTTATTTTTCACAGTGTCAGTTTGAAAGGTAAAAATCATTTTTCACATAAAGATTAATGTAATTCTACATGAGAGCTCAACAGAGTTTGAGAGACTAAAGGTCTTATTGCAATATAATCTTTTTTTTTTTCCCAAAATCCAGGTTTGCTTACCCTTCCTTTTACCATTAATATATTTATATAACCTTTTAAAATTATCCTTTACAAAAGTTGCCAAATTAAGTTTGAACTGAGCTTTGGACACCCTAATTTTTTTCCTACGTGTCCTAGCAACACCCTTGAATATTTCCTGAGGGACCTGACCTGCCTTCCAAAGATGATCCATCCTCTTTTTATTCCTAAATCCCTTTGGAACCTCCTTGCCCATCCAGGCTGGACGTTTGCCTCATCAACTCATCTTTTGGCAAACAAGGACAGTCTGCTCTTGTGGCCCTAAGATCTGTTTTGAAGCACATCCACCTTTCCTAGGAGGATTCTTTTGTTTTCAAGGGCTGCTTCCCAAGGGCCTCTTCCAATAAGTCTCCTGTATAAGCCAAAGTCTGCCCTCCCAAAGTCCAGTGTGAAATCTTATTGATGTCCCTCCTGATTTCACCAAATATTGAGAACATTATTTCATGATCACTCTGCCCCAAGCAGCCTCCAACCACTGCATCTCCCACCAGCCCATTTCTATTTGCAAACAAAATTTTTGTCCCTCCCCTGGTGGACTATCTCACCAGCTGTGACAAAAAGTTGTCCTCCCTACACTCTAAAATCTTCCCGTTCTGCCTTTTTTTCTTCTGTATTAAGTTCCCAGCAGAGGTCTGGCAGGATGAAGTCACCTACAAGAACAAAGGCTGGTGATGCTGAAACATTCTCCAGCTGCTTATAGAACAAGTTTTCCACCTCTTCTTCCTGGCTGGGTGGATGATAACAAATTCCCAGCAGCCTTATTAGCCTTATCCTTAATATTTACCCACAGGCATTCAACTCCATCATCATTGGTTTCAATATTTAAGGCATCAAAAACTTCCTGAATATAAAGGGGCACCCCTCCACCTCTTCTCCCTTTCCAGTCTCCCCCTTCTCAGAGGAAGTATTTTGTGTTTGGTAGTTAAATAAGTCAAAGTTCAGCCAATCATTTTCCTGAGTTCCAAACTCTGCTGTGGAGTTTGGGCTGTGCCTCCAGCTGTCCAGTAACACTTATGGCAAGAAGAGGTGTGTGCTGTTCTAAGAAGAGAACATTTTTAATCCACGTTCCTAGAATCAGGACCCAGAAAAAAAAATCTGGAATAAGAAAGATGCAATAAGAAAGATCAAACACCAAGTAGAGTTGTTGAAAGTTCACTGCCATTGCTTTGATAAAAAAAAAAAAAAATATTCAGGAAACACATTGGGAATGCTGTTGCTGCAATGTAGTTGGGGTTTCTTTGTATTAGAAACTTTTCCAGATAGTTTGATGCTATGGTTTTCTCAGATAGGGATACACAAATCTTCATTCTGAAATTCTTCCCAGTCTTGTTCCATTAACATCCTTTTGAACATGCCTGGGGATGATGTCAGTGCTTTTCATGCAATGAAAAGTTCAATGAAGTTCAACATAATCATCTCATGGAGAGATTGTAAAAAAAAAAAAAGATAAAAAAAAAAGTTGAGAAATCTGCTTAGGGCTTTTCAGATATGAGGTTTTAGATGTACCTTTGTTTTTGAGCATAGGAATAAAAACACTTGGTCTGGTGACAATCCATGGGCTGTGTTTTAGTGATCATAAGTGAATTACTGATGAATATTGATGAAAAGGGAAAAGCACCAAGAAATTGTCTCAGGGTATTTTCCCAGCTCCAAGGAGTCTTCAGTTTAAAGATCTTCCTAAATTTGAAGTTGTATCTTCCTTTAATTTTACTCCTCTTGCATAGGTCCCTTATTCAGCTCTGTTCTCTGTTGCTGTTCCCCAGAATTAATCCACGAATAAATGGGTTTTGATGTGAAATTTGCAATCCTATCCATCCTACTCGAGGAGCAGAATGGAGGACTTACCAGACTAGAATTAAGCAAACCAGCCCTGAATAACCACCCTCCATTTCAATCACAGCATTATAAAGAAAAACACTTAATCTGCTCTCACTGCTGTCTCCATATGCTCCTGTGCTGTGCTGCAAGTAAAATTTTTTTGCACACCTGCTCAAGGTAGGAAATCCCTCTGAATCTCCATCAGAGCAAAGTGAATCCCAGCCTGGGGACTGCAGTGTGGAAAATTGCTCATAGGCAGGGAGTGGAAATCTCTGTGTGAAAGAATCAGGCAGAAGCCTTGATTGCATGTGTGTAATCTGTGCAAACACCATCATTAATCAACTAGAGGAATATCAGTGGTCATCTGTAACCCCATGTTCAGTGCCAGAGTTGGCATTTGGGGACTGCCACACCACTGGAACCATGGCAGGGTCCACAGACACCTCAAAAGGAATGAAATGTGGGATAACACGACACAGACTCCTTTTGTGATTTTTTGTTAAGTTTGTGTAAAAAGTTCCTTTGTTAGAGATTGTGTCCTTTTATATACTAATTTTTATAGAACGACATGATTGGTGAGAGAAAGACAAACCTCTTCACCCACACTGGTCACTCCAGAGGGACATCAAGAGAGATCCCTCCCCACAAAAGGAGTGCACAACGTAGATGTTGCAACAAATACATTTCTGGTGTTTATGTTCTTTCCTGGGAAAAGAATTTCAGAAAACCAAAACATCAGAAAGCCAGAACTTTAGAAAATCAGAAACTTCAGGCCTGAAACCAGACTACACACCTCCAGCCACCCCTCTGCAAAAAGCACTTTGGGCAGCACTCATAAAGAACATTCTGGGGTTACCACGAAATGTCTGTGAAAAGGCAAACCCTGCAAAAAACTCTCTTTGCATATGGGTGGGCACTTTGTTAACAGGCTCTAATGAGCTCCCAGAAACCAGGCTTGCTGTTATCCCTGGCAGAACACACTGGGCAAGGGTATGTGAGTGGCAGGAGGAGGAATGAGAAGAAGGAACGGGCTGGGTGCAGGGGAGCAGCACCTCTGCAGGACCTCATCTGCAACCCCACTGCCAGGATAATCTCCTCCCAGAAAATGAGGCTGCTGGGGGGAGAAAGGATTGCAGATGTCTAAAGCAGATTTGTTTTCCCCCTGCCTTCAATTTTGCGTCTGTTTGTTTGTTAGAGGCAGACCAACACAGGGAATAAGAGTTATATATTTTGTGCTGCAAAATCAGGCGTGTTTCATCATCAGTAACAAGAAAGCTTTTCATTCTAGTTGCAGAGGCATAATCCTTGCGTTTTCGAGAAATTTTTTTAATTGTTTAGACATTTTGCTTAATTTGTGGACTGACATAAATGTAAAAAGTTCAGATTAAATACGCTCAAGTAACATATTTAGCCAGCTCTTTCTGCTCATTATCCTTGCTGTAGTTACTCTTTATCTTAAAACAGTTTGTCTTTTCGCTGTAAAGAACAGGAATCAGATACTTATTTCCCTATTTTAATGTTCTTCTGAGGAGATATCAATGTATTCCACAGTAAGCTAACTGTCATTTACTTTGTTTTGCTCAAATATTATTGTTCAGCTGGAGGGATTTGCTGTTGCCAGAGATAAGAGTGGAAGCACAAAACTCATCTCCTTTCTGGGGAGCTGTTTGATCCCTGTGCCCTTGGTCTACCAGGGAAATCTGAGCTAAAAAACAATTGGTTTTTGGTGCAAAATGATGCAAAATATTTCTATATCTAATTAAAATTGCAAAAGATTTTTTCAAGGTTTATTACTCTGGTGTCTTCACACAGAGGGGACTCTTCAGGACTGAAAAATTCACTTTTCCTCTGTTACTGACTTCTCCCATTCTTTTCTAGATCCCTTCAGATAGTTCTTGTTGCACCTTGGCATTGTCATCTCCATGGACAGTGAGATTTTGTGGGCATGGGTTTGTGTTTGGTGAGAAACAGAGAACAGAATAAATGGGTTTTATTTAGTGCATACCCGTAATTGTCACTGTAGGATTAAAACCAGTATTACTTGCCTTAGTATCATGCTTTTTAATGACACTGAAATAACAGCTCCAGATGACAAAATCTGCCTTGAGAATTTGTATCATGTCAGGCAGCTTAATTGCAGTTTAATTTTTCTTTACTTCTTTGCATCAAGGGTGTTGTAGTACCCCAATTTATCTGCCTTAACTAATAAAAATACCTTATTTTTTTTTTATTTAATGACTAACACTGACCAGTCTGAATTGTACACATTCACTGTAGTGATATTATTATTTCCCAAACTGTCATGATTTCTGTTTAAAGAACCATGGATTAATAGAAGCAGAAATATAAAAATAAAATATAATACATCTTGCACTCCTTCTGCAAAATATGCATCTCAATTTTATTTTTTTTTTTTAAACACAAACTGAAAATGCTCTTGTTGCCTCTTCTCATTGTTAGTAGTCAGTGGTGTATAACAGCTCTTAAACACTTAAAGACATAATTGATACCTTGAAGAAAAGTGGATTTTGTGTCTGAAATTTATTATCATGTGCAGGAACTCATCTATAATCAGTCTTTTAGTGATAAACAACATTTAATTGAACCAGAGACAGGTCATTCAGATGAGAGTTTTCAAGGAAAACAAACTTATTGTGAATTTAGAGAGTAATAGCCCCATTAGAATTTTTAGAAGAAAGAGCGACTCAGTAATCTAGTGGAGTTTTTGGAAGAAATTAAATGAGCATATGGCTAAGGGAGTCCATTTGCTGTGGTATTAGACTATTCAAAAATATGTTCAATATTTGATTTTAAACTGATAAAAGAAAGTGAATTTAATGGTTTTCTTGTAGAAAATTATGTCTGATTGAAATAAAAACCTAAAGGGCAAATAAAAGGTCAGATTTAAGAGTTGAAGAACCTCATCCTAATTGGATTGACATCATCCTAATGAAACTTCTGCTGAAATCTTGGCTGTTCAATAAATTAAAAAAAAAAAAAAAAAAAAGAGAATGTTCTGATAATTTAAGAAATATAATTATATTCTTAATTAATATAAAATATTAATTAATTACATTGTTTAAAAAATATTATTTTCTCTCATGTTTTCCACACATCTCATGTTGCTATGTCTGAAGTGAACACCGAAATAGAAAGTATCTCTAATGTGGTAATATTAACTTTTAGGAGTGGTAATTTTTTTGTTTAGCTCAGATTGAAAAACTGAGAAGCATGACAAAACCATGACCAGAACTGCAAAGAAAGTAAGGAGCTTGTACAATAAAGTACCTGTTCCCTGAAGGTAGTGATTTTCTTTGGATTTCAGGAATAATCCTCCTAAAGCTAAAGAAGATAAACACTGCTGAGTGTGTATGGTCATAGCTGAAATAAATAGAGTTAAGTGCTCTGCTTGGCAATTAAACTTAGAAAGGAAATTGCCTTCAAGTTAGAAAGGAAAATTCAACTTTGTCTTGTAAGGATTTCACACATATTTCAAATAGCATTTAATGCATCTCAGACACGAGATGCATTAACAGCCATGGAAAGAATTAACGTGGCTCCAGCAAGCCTCCTTTTTAAGGTCCCCTCGGAAAACCTCTCTTCTGATTTCTCACATCTCTATCTTTAAGTAATTATCAGCCTGTGATTGCAGCTGTTAAAGGTGGCGAATTTATTTCATGCAGGTATCCTGTAGGTAGGGCTGTGTTGGTGAGTTACACATGCACACAGTCACACCTCTGTCAACTTCCTGTTCCATTATGAAACAGCAGATAATTAGCCATGAGAAACTTTTGAAAATGTGCCCTTTTCTTTGGGAGGAATTGTCGTTTGCCTTGCAAGCAGAAGCAGCAGTTTACACACGGAAAGATTTAATTCTGCCTCGATGAAAATACTTCAGAAACTGCTAAGATTTGGACAGGCCTTCCAATCCTCAAGTAATGCTTGATGGAAACACAACAAGGAATGACACATGTGGGTTTTTGAGTGTGTCCTACATTGTGCCTGCCCATGCTGGTGACAAAGAGTTTGTTTTCTTCTGGCACAGCCACAGGAGACAGCCACGTTTTGTCGTGGATTTTTTTTTGTGCAGTTATTAGCCAAGTGCTGAAGGCAAAGGTTTTATTTTTGGCTGATAAAGAGAAGAAACACGAGGAGTTTAGGTTCTAGCTGAGCTTTGTGGGCTGGTAAAAACCTGTGTGAAATCATTAGGTGGTGCAAGTCAGTCATTAATTTGAGTGGGGCCAGGATTCCATCTGAGCATCTCCTGGAAAGTTTGGGCCTGGATTCCCTCTGAGCATCTCCAGGAATTTTGGGCCAGCATTCCATCTGAGCATCTGGAATTTTGGGCCAGGTTTTTAAGGAAGAACACTCTCAGAAGCCGCCTGCATGGGAGCTTTGCTTTACCTTTTCAGAGCACAAGCATGTGCTTGTCCATCACCATAATCAACCTAAAATTTCATTTCAGTTTATCTTGGTCTCCATCATCGTGACTCCCCACTCCTGGGGACTGTGCTGCCCTTCTCCATCTCCTGACTGAGAGGAGCAAATTGCACTGGTCACTTTTTCCTTCCCCTTACCTTTAAATTAATGAGGAATTAAATTATTTGTGACTTTCCGCCCTCGTGGTGTAAGGATTCCATAACAGTACGATTTCAGAGTTGATTTTTTTGAGGTGAAATACTGCCAGGTTTGTGAGAAAACCTGAAATGTAAATAAACATCTGTCCTGTGGTGTTCAAAATTGCCAAAGTGCAGTTGACCTGCAAAGCAGAAGCTCTTTTGGGCAGCAGAGTAACACTGGCTGCCAGAGTAATTCCTGTGATTACTTTCTCTCCAGATTCTGCATCAGAAGAGAGGAAAGGAAAATCTCAGAAACTATTCCAACTGGGTGTTGAATAGTATAAACTGCCAGTTGTTTGTATATAATGAAGTTTCAAAATTGCTCACAATAGCTGAATGCTTTTGTTCCTGTGCCCAAACGGAGTGGCTTTAAAAAAAAAAAAACAAAATGCATGCAGAAATATCTTGATTTTACAAAAAGATTAGGTCTACAAGTATTTCTGGTGAATAAATTAATGATGAATACCATGCATAAAATTATGAATACTGCAGCATTTCATTTAAATACATACTTTGAGGCTTGATGATTAAGTGGATAGACCTTTAAATTTTTTTAATGTAACTGAATGACAACTTATGTCTGTTTTCATGTTTCTAGAGATAACTTCAAGAACAATTTGTAGCACTTTGCTTAAAAGCTGAACTTTGAGGCAAGAGTGACAATGTGGAACTTTGCAGCAATTACAGGATTTTAAATTTACTTTTAGCAGTCATTTCAATTTTTGAATCTGAGGGTTTTTTCTTTCGTTGTGTCCATAAAACCCAAACTCACAAGTCTTCAGCTAGAACAAGTACAAGAAATTGAAAGTTTAATCCATTGCATTAATTTTATAATGAGAATAATTATTTGTAAGCAATACTTTTTGGGTTTTTTTGTTTGTTTTTTTTTTTAATTTCTATAAAAAGGTGATATAGTCAATTGTTTTACATTTCTTCTAAGCTGCATTTGGTGTGACATTTTGGATTTATCTGTATGCTACTGCAGTTACAGACTTGGGACTCAGAACAGTTGATCATTTCAGTTGAATTCTTTTGTTTTTTGGTTTTTTGTTTTTTGTTTTTTCCATTTGCAGGGTGCTCTGGCCCACTAGGGATAGAAGGAGGGATTGTTTCAAACCAGCAAATCACTGCATCCTCCACTCACCGAGCTCTTTTTGGACTCCAGAAGTGGTACCCCTACTATGCACGGCTCAATAAGAAGGGTCTTGTGAATGCCTGGACTGCTGCAGAAAATGACAGATGGCCATGGATTCAGGTAACAGATGGAGCTGAGGAGATAAAAAAAAATATACCCCTGATTCAATTGCCAGTGTCACTTAAGAAACTGATGAAGACAAGTGGTTAACGAACAGCTAGATTCTTATTCACTGTCAGAGAACCAGCCGAGGCTAAAAGGGATTATTTAGTTGCAAAACAGTGATAATCTTTACTTTACAAATGCAAAAACCTTTTCCTTTTTGTTTTTTTGGTTTTTTTTACTCTATGCATATGTTCCATTGTGGCTCTGAACCGTGGAAGCAGATTTATACGGGCTCCTTTCAAAGAAGCTGCTTTCCACATATGTTGAATTATTTGGTGGTCAGGTCCTTGTAAGCATATCACAGGGTTGTTTCTTGGTGGAGATGTCTTGACACCTGGTAAAGGTGCTTGAAGCATGGTTTTGGCAGTGCCAGAACATCTGCTCCTCGCTGCTGAGCTGCTCTGGGCACACAGGTTAAGTCTTACTGGAAGTAACAAGAACTGTTTTAATTAAGGTTTAAACCTTTAATTGGTTGAGGTTAGCTCAGACACATCCATGGGGCTGAAAATACGCATTTTCTCAGCCCACTCAAGGATGTTTTTGCTAGAGTGATTCAAATGGCAGTGCCCTCACTGTGAACTGGATTTCTCTGTGCCTGAAATTTTACTTCAGTAAAAGCAATGAGTAGAAAGTCCTGTAGCAGAGCTTTAATGAAGTTAATTATCTGATGGTTGCTGTAGCTCTTTGATTGGATGGTGTTTTCATGGCATATGAATTGGGCTTTGGCAATTTCTGGTTAATAGAAGTTAGTGAGCTGGATACTTATGGGAAAACTTTCTGTGCTGATCAGCATGGTCAGTGTGTGAGGAGAATGCTTTTCTTCTACTAAGCCAGTTCAGGATGTAGCAAAACATGGTGTTTGGGTGTTTTATCCACCAGCATTAAGTTTTAATGTCCATATTTCCCTCAGCCATGTCAGACACACTTTTCTTGAGGCTACCCTGGCATTAATATTTGTTCATATTCAGTGACTGACTTCTTATTTTTCTAAGAGGCTTCCAAATATCTGGAGGGGGGAAATATCCAGAATTACCTGCTCATTTTTCTTGTATGGAGAGCAGACAGAAAGCACTTTTTGATGAAGTTTTCTGAAACTGGTGCAGTGGGAGTGCTGGATTTTGTCAGCTCTGGTGTTGCTGCTTGTTATTTATTGCAGAGTGAAAACACAAAGGCCCTTCACTGTGTTGTAAGTCAGTTTTCCTCCATAAAGATTAGAGGGGTTAGGAAGTCTGTAAAACTGATACTTTGAAAGGAACTGGGCAGGATCAGGCAGGGTGGACCCGAGCAGAATTACTTCCATGGGAGTAGGAAGCTAATGTAACTTCAATGGATAATGGAAGAGTCAGATTTCAGGCTGTGTTGGAGTGTGGGCTTTATGACATAAGCTGAAGATTTCAATATCATTTAGCATTGGCCCCTAGAGTTGTCTTTTTCAGGAGATGAGCTGGATGGGGATATCTAATGGCCACATTTGGACTCCTTGGACTTTGCTCCCTGGGAAGTCTTCCCTCTTCTCTTACCTGTAAGGAGCATCAGGCCAGTGGAGGAAATGTGTCTAAAATCTCTGGCCATAGCATCAGGTCTGAAGAATTTTCTTTTCTTTTCTTTTCTTTTCTTTTCTTTTCTTTTCTTTTCTTTTCTTTTCTTTTCTTTTCTTTTCTTTTCTTTTCTTTTCTTTTCTTTTCTTTTCTTTTCTTTTCTTTTCTTTTCTTTTCTTTTCTTTTTTCTTTTTTTTCTGTTTTTTTTTTTTTTTGTTTGGTTTGGTTTGGTTTGTTTTTTTTGTGGATTTTTTTTGTTTTATTTATTTATTTATTTATTATTTTCTTTTTTTTTGGGGGGGGTTTGGATTTTTTTTTGTTTTTGTTTGTTTGTTTTTGTTTTGTTTGTTTGTGGGGGTTTTTTGTTGTTGTTTGTTTTTTGTTTTTTTGTTTTTGTTTTGGAGGTTATTCCAGCAAAATACAGGTTATTCTGTAATTTTGACAACCATGGGGGTGTAAGAACTTTTGAGAAGCTTACATCATGCAATTAATGTCTTTTAAACATTCCTTTCTTTTCCTTCTCAATTTTCTTGCAAAATGAACTTTAGTCTATCATTTTCACAAAAAACTTGCCTAATTTTGTGTTTGTTTTTTTTTTTTTTTAATACTCTTTCTTTTCAGTTCAGGGCAAAATTAAAAATATTCCTTGTGATTTCAGAGCAGAGGACTTGAGAGGATTTATCCCCTTCCCTCTTCTTTAAAACATCCAGAAACAGAAAACCTGAAACTTTTTTAGGGAGGTGATAGTTTCAAGGAAAAAGTGCATTTTGGTGTTCTGCAGACACATTTTTTAAATGTGTCAAGGTGGAGACATCCACAGACTCACACTTCATGCATGGTGATTCTTTACATCAGAGCCCTGTCTTGTACTTGAAGCATGAAATAAAAAAAACAAGCACTGCCTGACCCTCTTAGGGGTGAACAACTTCTGATGAGAGGAGAAGCAGAAATCCCAAGTCTTATTTTTGCACAGGTTCTGTAATGCCCAGGGAGACACTCCATAAATGTTTGTGGTACAAAAAAAAAAAAAAAAAAAAGAGCCAGATTTGGGCTAAATTTCTGGCTTATTTTTTGTTTGTTTGTTTGTTTTTTTGGTGGTTTTTTGGGGGTGTTTTTTGGGTTTTTTTTTTTGTGGGGTTTTTGTTTGTTTGTTTGTTTGGGTTTTTTGGGGGTTTTTTTTGGATTATTTTTGTTTTTTTTTGTGGAAGATGTCAAAGTTGGGTTTTCACTCTGTTATGCCACCAGCTTCTTCCCAGCCCCTTTTGGGAGCAGCCTGCACATGGAATCTTTGCCATGCTGCCCTGAGCAGCAGAAGAAGGCACTGAACAATGGTGTCAGTGTTTGGCAGACATTGAATGGAAAGTTACAAAGCCAGAAAATCCATTTTTAGGACATGCAAATTAACATTTAGCGCAGTGAACCTGAGGCAATCACCCGTTCCCCTCTTGTAGCTTCTAATGCTGGATAAATTCTAAAGGTAAATTCTAAAGATAAGTTTGGATAATGGGCAAAGTCCCTCAAGTATGATTATGTACAGGCCTGCAGCTAGTTTTGCCTTGTTCCATCATTATCAATTTTCTTTGTCGTTTAATTTCTTTATTTATATGCAGCCTAGCAAATAAAAGGTTTGAGTGTTCTGCTTATAACCCACTTGTAATGAGTGCAGAAGGTTTTTCTTCTTTTTTATTTTTTTTTTCACTAATCTTTCAGGTGTCTGATACACATGAACTAATTAGTATGCGATTTCTTTTTCCTGCATTCTCCCAACGAACCGAAAATTGAAATTGCCATTTTAAATTTACACTCTCAGCATGTAATTAGTAATGGCACTACAATGCTTGTAATTGGCTTGTGATTTAAAGGGTCACTGACCATGTTTTTGGAAGCAAATTAAAGCCTGAGTAAGTCATATCTGCCTTTTAAAGTCCTCCTGACCTCTGTTTCTCCTCACAGGTTGCCTGTGATAAAACAGCACCTGTGTATTGCTTGCCACTTTATTAGTGATATTAACTCTTATCATTTGCAAATACAATGACCAAAAAGAATCACATACATCTATTTTCCATTAATTGGTCTGAAGTGTAACCAAAATGCTCATATTGACTTTTCCAATAATGACTCCTTTTTGTCAACTTCTTTTTTTTTTTTTTTAAAAAAAACCAAAACAGCAATTTTTCTTTTCCCTTCTGTCCTTTTGCATTTATGTCTTTAAAATAAGTTGGTTCTTTCTTTTTTTTTTTTTTTTTTTTGATTTCACTTGGTCTCTGCTCATTCTTTGCACCTGTATTTTTTTTTTCTGTTCCTGTATTAATTATTCTTATTAAGGTGGTATGAATCAGAATAGATATGGCCATGGGTGGGATTATTGTTTGCTATCCCTCTACCACATCCAAAATCATAAACTCAGCTAATCTCTAACATGAATTGCCAGAATTCTTTTCCAGTGAATTCTAACCCAGGAATCCATGCCTGTGCACTTACACTTCTCCTTCTCTCCCAGTTTCATCACTCCCAGGCTGGTCTCCCAGTTTTAACCATCCTCATATTTCCTAATTATTTTTTTTTCCTGTTCACAACTTTTAAGTGGTCTTTTGGTCACAAAAATTTGTTCTTAAAGGGTGTTAACACGCAGCCACCAAGAGCAGATTCCAGCATAGCTTACAGCTGGAGAATTTTGAGAAAATTCACTAATTATTGAGCATCATGACACTATGTGGGAGATGTGTTTGAACACCTGACCTATTGATGGAGACTGTTGTGTATAAATGTAAAGTAGTAAACAGAATAATGAAACCTCTTTTTTGTTATCCCTCAGTAAAATGGCATAAACTGTTTTTCCAGAGACATTTGTATGGTTACCAATTTTTTTTTTTTTAATAAAATATTTAAATATTTATTTTATTATAGTGAGTAGTTGTAGGATTGAAGAATTAACCTACAAAACAGTTGGTTGCTCAGTTTGGTTGCAGAATCAAAAAGAGGGAACTAAAGTTGGTTCAGGCTGATCTTTCAGCTTTTTTCTTCTAGTTTTTATTGCATACAAGATGACTCCAAATATTTAATTTGGGGTTTCTTCTTCTTCAAGGACTTCATCCCTTTCCATCTATATTTCATGTTTTTTTTTTCTTTTTGGAATCAATTTTTGAAAGCCAAGTTGTAATTTCAAAATGGAAAAGCTACAAGTCTTACGTAGAATATATGTAAAGAGAATTATAATTCTATAATTTTTCTAACTTATTCACCAAATGTTCTTTCTGAAATGATGTGCTAAAATTCAGATGAAACACAATAATAAGAAATACAACAGTTTGATGGAAAATGTGCCCAACTTCTGATTGGCAATTTGAGTATATTAGTGCTCCAGTCCAAAGTAAAATATATTTGGCTTATTTACTATGTCAGTATGTCTATTGTAAATAATACTTTTTGCTTTTTTAACTTAGCTTTTTTGATAACTTTCCACAACTTTAACAAAACTTTTCCACTATATTTCTTGAAACTGTGAGTAAACACTTGTGCTGCAGAGATATTTAATAAAAAAGATGGCCTGTGATGGAAAGGGACCTAGCCCAGCAGATTCAAAGCCAAATATTTCCCTGACCTCTGCCTTATTTAGAATTGATTTATTTAGTCTTTTTGCTTGTTTGTTTGTGTTTTTTTGGTTGTTTTGTTTGGAGGATTTTTGCTTTTTTTTTTTTTTGTTGTTTGTTTGTTTGTTTCTGAAAAGCACAGAGGATGCTTCATTTAAAAAAAAAAAAAAAAAAAAAAGGTCTAGATATATTGCATTATTGCTGTTATGTAAAATTTATATTTTAATTGAGGCTTAACTTGTTTTTGCACAAGTGTGTCCATACCACTTTTGGTTTCAATCCCACCTCTGGTGCTCAGCCTCACCTTTTTGGGACTTTCAGTCCCATGGCCTAATTAAATCTGTGCCTATGAATCTCAAAGACCTAATTATAACTACTATGGAACACACAAAAATTATTAGTATTAAAAAAACTTAAGTTCCATCATTCTTATCCCTAAGCAGAAAACCATAAAGTATTTTTTTTGTCTTTTTTCCTCAAAACAAAACAAAACAAAACAAAACAAAACAAAAAAAAACAAACAAAAAAACCCAAACAAACAAAAAAAAACAATCAAAAAAAACACAAAAAAATTAAAAAAAAAAAAAAGGAAGGATAAAAAAATGTGAACAGGTTCCTCATCAAGAGCTCCCAAACAGCAAGTACACACCAGGTGATAGCTATTTGCTAATGAAATGATAAAACCCAAAATACACAGAGGCCTTGCAGAACATTCACTGGAACATCTGCTGGTGAGAGCTCCAAGCAAACTGCCATCTGTGAAACCATTCATTTTGTCAAAGTTCATTTCCTCATTCATGAGCCCTGGTGCACGGGCTTCCAAAAATACCTGTCACTGCAGCTTTAATGTTTTATGCCACTTAATGTGGCTCTCATCTCAGTGTCAGGTGAACTTTATGAAGTGCAGCCTGCAAGGTGATGTGCACCACATGGGAGGGTTTAACCTGCTAAGGTAAAGGATAAAAACTTATTGTAAAGTACTGGGTTTTTTGGTTTGTTGGGGTTTTTGTTTTTTAGAGGTTTTTTTTGCTTGTTTGGTTGGGTTTTTTGTGGTTTTGTTTTTCGTTTTTTTTTTTTTGTCTTGGGGTTTCTTTTGTTTGTTTATTTTTGTTGTTGTTTTTTAGGGGTTTCTTGGTTTGTTGGTTGGTTTGTTGTTTTTTTTTTTTTTTAATCAATACATCCAAACTTGGCTCAATATCATAGAAGGATTTCCTTGGAGGATATTGATGAGCGTAGTCTGATTTTCAAGCCTGAAATTTCTAAGTTTCTAAAGTACTAATTTTCTGATGTTTTAGTTTACTGAAATTCTTTTCTCAGGTAAAGAGCATAAACAATGGAATTGTTTTTGTAACAGTATTCATGCTGCAAATCAAATCACAATTCTTTCTGTGAGAAGGATTTTCTTTTGATGTCCCTCTGGTTTGACCAGTGTGAGTGAAGAGGTTTGTCTTTCTCTCACCAAACACAGTGGTCTGCAGAAAATTGTATATAATAGAGAACAATCCCTAAAAATAAATTCATCCCTTAATTACTCCACCTAAAGTGGTTAAAGGACTGAAGCACCAGGACTTTAAACACTTTACTCCCTGCATCTGCAACACCATCCATTTTAACTTTTTTTTTCTTTTCCACCTGTTTGCCACTCTGGTATTAAAAACAATCGAATCTTAGAGAGTGGTGACACCAAAAGCATCAAATGTGTGTCCTCGTGGTTTCTTGAATAAAAAGGGGGGTAAAAGGTGTCCCAGCACCTCTGTGGTGGTCCAGTTTGGGATGATGTGTGGGTATCACAGTCACCTTGTGGGGAGGAGCATCCAAATCTGTCAGATGATGCCATGCTGGTGTGTGATAGTGACTTTTATCACACATTTTTACCTTCTTTACCTTTCCACATAAAAACTGGCAAAGCAAATGATCCTTGCTCACAGTTGCTGTCCTGCTAGACTTCTAGAAAAGTGTTGTTTCAAATTGTTTTGGTAATGATAAGGTTCAGGGAACAAAGTTCGAGAAAAAGTAAATTTGCATGCCAGGATATTGAGATTTTTTTGGTGTAGCATGCAGGCTGCATTTGTACACAACCCCAGGATGGGTCAGCTTGGGAGGGAGCACGGTGTCTCACCTGGAGCCACCTCCCTGCTCCAGCAGGGCCACCCAGAGCACAGGGATGGTGTCCAGGTAACCCTGGAATGTGCCCAGGGAGGAGAGCCCAGAGCCCCTCTGGTCCCTGCCCAGGGCAGGGGCTCTGCCTCCTGTGCAGGGAACTGCTGGGACATGGCTGGGCCAGGAGCAGAGACTGGGATGGACTGGGACACTGGGACTGACTGGGACACACTGGGACAACTGGGACACACTGGGACACACTGGGAAACAGTGGGACTGACTGGGGCACACTGGGACACACTGGGAAACAGTGGGACTGACTGGGACACACTGGGACTGACTGGAACTGACTGGGACTGACTGGGACACACTGGGACAGACTGGGAAAATGGGAACTGGACTGACTGGACCACTGGGACGACTGGGACTGACTGGGACACACTGGGACAGACTGGGATGGACTGGGATGACTGAACTGACTGGGACACACTGGGACGGACTGGGACACACTGGGACACTGGGACACACTGGGACACACTGGGACAATGGACTGACTGGGACACACTGGGACTGACTGGGACACACTGGGACACACTGGGAAACTGAGAGAAACTGGGACAGACTGGGAGAAACTGGGACTGACTGGGACTGACTGGGACACACTGGGACTGAGTGGGACTGAGTGGGACACCCAGGGACAGACTGGGACGGACTGGGACACACTGGGACACACTAAGAGAAACTGGGACTGACTGGGACAGACTGGAGAAACTGGGAGAAACTGGGACTGATTGGGACACACTGGGACAGGCTGGACTGACTGGGACACACTGGGATGGACTGGGACCACTGGGACTGAGAGAGACACCCAGGGCTGAGGGTTCCTCTCAATGTCCCCCAAATCCCATTGGCCTTCCTTGCTTCCTCTGCTGGTTAGGGATGGCTCCCTGCCCACCAGAAGTCCTGGTGCTTCCTCACAGGGCTGCTCCAGCAGGACCCCTCCAGCCTCTGCTGGTGCCTGGAGTTGTTGCACCACCTGTATTTCCCTTATTAATCAGATATTTCTCCCCTGCCTATCTCTCCAACCTGTCCATTGAAGGCTTCACAGACCCTCGGGCATTTTGGCATCTCATCCCAGCCCTCACTCAACCACACAGGAATAATTCACACAATTCCTTGGCTCAGTATTGAACCTTGGGGGACACCGCTGGCATATCTCAGACCCCGTGACACTGACCCCAACCCTCTGGACCTGCTGCTCATCCATATCTCAGCCCAATTTCTCATCTCACTTCAGTTTCCATGGCCCCAGAGCAGTCCAGGCTGTTGGAAGCACAGAAAGTCACCAGCACCATGAGGACTGCCACAGACAGCAAGGGTTGAAGTCAACTCACCCTCCTTGACCTCCCCTGGAAAACGTGGCATGTGTTTGTCATCCCAAAGTCCTTCCAATTTAAGCCAGACATGAATATTCTGTGGACTAAAAAATGGGAACCTTCTGCTTCCATGAGTGGTTAAGATAAAAAGACATTGTTCAAGGCTCGACTGTCTCAATGAGACTTTTCACAGATTGTCTATCACAAAACCAAGCAATTTTTAATTTTTTTAAACTTTTTTTTAAAGTTTCTTTTTAAATATTTGTAATCTTTTGACAGCAAATTTTTGTAGAAGGAAAAAATATTTTGAGGAAAAATGTACACATAAATACGGAAAATCTCACTGAAGGGTGACTTTTAATGCTTTTTTATCAACTTTTATTTCTTTCACTTTTGAGCCCTAATTTTAAAAGATAATAAAAATTGTTTCATGATCATGGTTGTCAGAATTCAACAAATAGCCAATTTCTTAGGATTCAGGAGATATCAATAATTATTAATAATGTTCTTTGTTCTGTAACAGCATCTGTGGGCCAAGAAATCATTAGAGGGGTGCAGTGAATTCTCATTAATCAATTTTCATCAATCACAAAGCCATCTGCCCCCTGTGTGCTTCACTAGCTTCTCACTCCCCTGGTGTCTATCCCAAACCTTGGCTTTCTCCTCACAACCAGGGTCTCAGCAACTAACAGGTTATCCCCACAGATTGATTAGGATTACCTTGACCATGAAGAAGGGGGATAAAATGCATATTTTAATACAGATTGTGTGCTATTTCATAGCACTAATATCATTAGATTAGTTTATTCTGGTGGAGGGACTAAGCAAGCTTTAGTTTCCCTCTCTGTTAAAACAAGCTGGGAATGTGCAGTGGGATCTCACAGAGCCAGGGAAGTCTGATCTCCCATGAGTTCTCAGATTTCAGATAGTTTTTAATCTCCTTTAATCAATGCATTGTATGTCTTTAGTTAATTACAGAACTTTAACATTCTATAATTCCATTACTTCTTGTTCTGGGAACATGCTCAGGACCTAGACAAAGCCCACTGAAGACAGAATGGGAATTTTTCCCATTTGTCCTTTTGTGGGACTGGGAGACAATCATAATTTTCTTTGGAGTTTTTACCAGAGTACATCTGCCAAAGTGCTATAAAAACAGATGGAAAGTGTGTGAGAGAAAGTACCTCTCCATATCTGAAGTTATTTCACAACCAGAAATTTCCCTGGGTGTATTTTCACGGTGATTTTAATATTGCACCTTTTTGAATTCCCTTCTTTTCCTGAGGAAGATGGTTTTCATGTAGGATGAAAAGAAAAGTATGTGATTTTGACCTGAGTCCAACATCACATCTTCCAGATCTATGAGCTGTTGATCAAAGCTATTTTACAAGGGGAAATGCATGCAGATATTTTCACTGGCATTTTTATTTACATATTCTTAGGCTGATTCTTCAGGATGTCTTCTAGACATTGTGGGGAAGTCCTTTCTGAGTGCCATTAGCATTCCAAAGGCAGGAAGAGTTTTCACGAGTTCAAAGCACATGAAGAAATTAATAAAAGCAATAAATGACCTTGGTGTTTCTTAGGTAACATTCAGTTTCAGATAGTTAATACTCGTTTGATCAATACTTTGCAAATAAGATTATATTTTGCAGGGCTACAAACCCCTGAACAATGTGAGATTGATTATGGGCACCTTCTTGAGGTGACAGTCTAAACATGCCAGCGTTTGAATAATTCATATAACCCTGGTAATGGCATTCATAACAACTACCTTTGGGACTAAAATAATGACTTAATAATAAGAAGGAACAGACTAAGCAAGTTTTCAGTCTGTCTAATTATGTAAACTCTCTGAGGCATAAATTGGAAGTTCTCAACAAAAGCCAAATGAAGTAGATGCTTTTTGATAATTCTCATAACATATGTTCCTCCACATTAGCATTACATGGGCTGAACAATCCTTGTATTTGTGTTTTCCACACAAGTAGGGTCTAACCTATATTCTGATCTCTCTACAGAGAGGCAAATTAAATTAGTGGTCCAATTTGCATCCCTGATTCTGCATGCCTGATTTAAAGCAGGTACATGAATAAGTCTCCTTGAGGATGGCAAAAGTTTTTCGAGGGTTGGCTGAGGCTGAGATGCAGGTGAGCACAGGGAAGTCCTGAGAGCTGTTTGTTCTTACCCTGAGCTGTGATAGACTGGAAGCAGCAGGAGGGTGAGTTTGCAGAGGATTTAATAGCAGAGTTATGAGGGTGCTTTGCTTCATCCACATCAGTGGAACAGAATGGGCTGGGATCAGAAACAACTGAGTCTTTAACTGGTCTGTCCTCAAGGCACAGTGCCACAATCACGCTGGGAATTATCATTCTAAAAGCAACCTGTAACAAATCTTTGTTCTCCTAGCCTATTACAAGACAACAATTTACACTACCCTGTGAATATTTTACAATGAAACACATGTTTTCCTCCATGGGGCAGACCCCCTCCCAGGATAAATCTCTGCACATCCTCGCTGTGTGCTGCTTAAAACACACATCACTGCCACTGTGCTGACTGCATTAATGCCCTGAGCTAAATCCGGGGGAGCTCTGCTGACAGTGCTGATTAGGAGAGTATCAAAAAGCCACAGACAGGCAAGACAGATGAGCACCTTGTGTGCAGGTGCCGGCGAGGCTTTGCAGCGGGGAAGTTAATAGTGACTGACCTGCTGTGCCCTTCCTGCTCCTCATCACCAGGGCGAAACAGCAGCTTTGTCCTGCTCAGGCTGGAGGAAACAATCTTGGAGAGTGAAAGGGAGGCATGGGAGGGAGCCTTCAGACTCACTGCTTTTCCCAGTGTTGAGGGAATTGCGTCAGGTTGTTCATTTCCCAGGTTTATTAAAAAGCGTTTCCATTGGCAAGTGTCCCTATTTTTCATCAGAAAACGTTTCTCTGGGTGCTTTCTATCTAGATTTGTCAGAATTATGACTTTAAAAAAAAAAAAAAAAAAAAGAGAGAGAGAGAAGAGACAAAAAAAATTAAATTTCAATCCTTCAAAACATGATGAGATCAGCAGGGAAGGGTTACTGTAATAAATCTTTTAATGCCAGTATAACCTTGATCTCTTATTCAACCCCATTTTTATATGAGTAATGGTGAGCAGCAGTAAAGATATATTTACTTTGTGCTAGAAAAGATGAAGAATTATTTATGACAATGCTATTCCATCTCGTAACTGAAACAGGTAAACACCTTTGTTCATAAAATGTGTTTCTGTTTATGAGTCTAAAACTACATTTAAGGTCTCAAAGACCCAAGGTTTCATGTAGGCTTTAATTTGAGCATTTCTGGAAAGCTTGCTCTGGAGGAACACTTCTGACAAGGCTGTTCTGCAGGAAGTGTTAGTGGTGTTATTGCTAACAGTGAGATAACAAACGAGAGGAATATGGATATGGATTCTGTCCAGGAGCATCACATAGGGGTCTTCCTAAAGTCACTCTGTCTCCTCATCCTCTTCTCCTCTCCCGCCTGGAATAATGTAGATAAGACAGATGCAGTTGGGTGTCCTTTTATCTTTTTTTTCCCAGTTTATTGCTTCTGCAAACTGAATATGCTAACATTTGATCGTAATTTGTAAGAGGAAGACGAACTCCTTCCACTGGAGCTGTCCCAGTCCCTGCTGTTCTGTTACATTCACACATTACATTTCTCAATTTAATCTTCCCTTTTCCTATGGCTCTTAGGTTTGTAAACCATGCTGAGAAGTAGTTACTGGTGGCCTTTGTTTTGTACAGCCCTTTGGACTCGTTCATGGATAACAAGCTCCTACATTAACTCACAGCCACCAGTGGAGCTGCACACACACCGTGCAGATTTGCAGGGCTGGTTCTGAATTGCCTCTGAAAATGGTGCACTGTACAATCAACAGGAACTCATAAAATTACCTTGTTCTTATTCTCCTAGAGAAAAAACTCTTTCTGGTTTATTTCCTTTCCAATATGGATTTTTTTTTCAGGTTCCAGTAAAACCTAGATTGTTTATGTCTTCATCAATATAGACAAAAATTTAGCATCCCCAAACAGATTTGAGTGAGTCACTGGAGTCAAAGGCATCAGTGAAGATTGTTTAATAGGTAATCACTCTGATCAGTGCTGAGAGCACCCTGGTTATTTTTTTCCCCTCCTGTGGAGAGAGGTCATGACTCTGTAACCTGCTGTGAGCATCAGAGTGCTCTGTGTACTCATGGAGTTGGGAGGACTTTCGTGGTTGAAACAAAAAAGATTAGAAGGAATTTCAGGGACTTCTTAAACTAAAGGAGTTGATTTTATTCTCCAGCTCTCGGGCAAACACTGCTCTAGAGGGTATGTGCCTCGAGTGATTTTATTTGATTTGTTTTGGCTGCATGGATGAATTTGATGTGCAGTTGTGTGCCCAGCAGAGGGGCTGAGGTAGTGTTTCTTGTCACAGTCCCTGAATTCATATAAACTGAGCTAGCTCCAAGCCTCTGCTCTCCTTGTGCTTTCCTCAGCACCAGCACAGTGACTTTGCACCATCCACCCTCTGTGTGGCACAATCCAGTTCTTGCAGAGTCAGATTTAAATACACTGGTATCCAACTACTGCCATCGTTTTACACAGTCTTACCTGAGCCACTCAGTGTTCATCCCTGCTTCCAGTCCCAGAAATCCTCCTCACTGACATGCAAAGGCCATCAGGGCACATTCCACAGCCTGCAGGTGTCAGACAGGACCTTATCTGAGCTTCATAAAGTCCTTCATGCCATGAGGGTTTAGGGCACTGAGTGTTCTCAGACTGCAGCTGATTCCCAGACATATCCTGGGTGGGTCAAATCCCATGGAAGTCATTGGATTCAGGAGACTCCTCTGAGCTGGGGCTGAACACAGGCCCTGGAGCAGATGTTGAAAGTCTGAATCCATTGCTCTTAAAATAAATTTAAATGGTAAAAATGTATCATTTCTTCCGCCCTTTCTTTCTTCTTCTTTCTTTCTTTTCTTTCTTTCTTCTTTCTTTCTTTCTTTCTTTCTTTCTTTCTTCTTCTTTCTTTCTTTCTTTCTTCTTTCTTCTTTCTTTCTTTCTTTCTTTCTTTCTTTCTTTCTTTCTTTCTTTCTTCTTTCTTTCTTTCTTTCTTTCTTTCTTTCTTTCTTTCTTTCTTTCTCTCTTCTTTCTTTCTTCTCTTTCTTCTTCTTCTTCTTTCTTTCTCTCTTTCTTTCTCTTTCTTCTCTTTCTCTTTTCTCTCTTTCTCTCTTTCTCTCTTCTCTCTTTCTCTCTTTCTCTCTTTCTCTCTTTCTCTCTTTCTCTCTTTCTCTCTTTCTCTCTTTCTCTCTTTTCTCTTTCTCTCTTTCTCTCTTTCTCTCTTTCTCTCTTTCTCTCTTTTCTCTTTCTCTCTTCTCTCTTCTTCTCTCTCTTTCTCTCTTTCTCTCTTCTTCTTTCTCTCTCTCTTTCTCTCTTTCTCTCTTCCTCTCTCTTTCTCTCTCTCTTTTCTCTCTCTTTTCTCTCTTTCTCTTTCTCTTTTACTTTCTTTCTCTTTCTTTCTTTCTTGAAAGAGCTTTTAAGGCTAAAGGATGAAGGCTGGAGTATATTAAATAAGAAAGATTTCAGCACCTTTTTACAGCCATTGCTAAAGTTGTAGTGTTTTCAATTTTTGCTGAGGTCGAACTTGAAAAATTTAAAACACATAAAAGAACCCAAAGGTACAAAGGGAAGATTAATTCCTATTGTATCCATATTCATGGAAAAGCATGACATTAGCCCTGGGGGGATTTCTATATAAGCAAGCCATGGGCATTTGAAAACATTTTTTCTTTCCCCACTTCATTGGGATTTTTCTGCAAACTTTGACAGAATGTGTAGACCTTGGAAAACAAGGCAGCCTGGTTTTTTTTATTTATTCTTGTGTTTTATCAAGTTCAATATTGCTTAAAAATAGAGTTCAGTTTGTGACTCAGAGGATAAATACTGATGAAGAAATCCTCTAAAAGGAAAGATTCTGCAAATGGGAATAGGACATCCAGTGGTTGAAGCCATGGTTTCATTTAGAAATGCTTCTTTAAGAGTAAGATGCCTTTTTTTTTTTTTTTTTTTTTTTTTTTTACTTTGAGGGAAGTAAAATCCCCATAAATTCTCATCCAAAAAAAAAAAAAAACCCAAAAAGCAAACAACAACAACAACAACAACAACAAAAAAAAAACCAAAAAAAACAAAAAAAAAACCCTCCTAAAGATTACTACCTGGAAAAAGAAAAAATTAGTACTTAAGCTGAAAAAAATATTAGTTATCTGCATCACTGGATCAAACAAAATTTGTTTGGTGTTGTGTGTATTATACCTTCCTTTCCCCTTGAAGTGAAATGTGAATATGTTACCAGTTAGCAAATAATCAATGTCTGGTTTCTGTTTCCCTGTGATTTCTAATTTGGTTTTGCAGATGGTATTCACTTCATTATTAGCAATTTTGTAAATACATGGAAAATTGGTTTACTTGCCTGTTAATTAATATTCTGAAATTCCACATAGAGAATGAACTACTCATAAGAGACTTACATAAATCTTTAACTGGATGCTATTGCATGTTAGCTACATTTTTAATGTAGTTATGGGACTAATAGTAGTCTCTGGAGCTGTCTTTTTACAAATATAACATTGTTTTTTATTTTGTTTTCCCCAATGGGAGGACCAGGAATTGGGGAAAAGAAGTTTTCCAAGGCTGAAAAAAGTCATGAATCTCTTTTTATTTATACCTGTTTGCATTCCTGATGTCAGTCCATTCTTCCCACTAGAATTGCAAATATTCCTGAGCTTTCCTGGTATTTGTGAGAAAGATCCTATAAAAAAATCTGGTGTTTTTATGGGAGGCTTCTCCTCTCTCAGTGGGTCTAAACATCAAAAACATTGTTAATCTGAAGGTGTGTGAGTGTTTAATAATTTCTTACAGGGAGAACTATGGTAAAAGTACACCAAAAGGTAACTCTTCCAGAAAAGTAGGAGAGAAATAGCTAGACTCACAAAAGAAAAAAAAAAGAAACAAACAAAAAACCAAAAAAAAACCAAACCAAACAAAACAAAAAAAGACTACACAAAATTCTATAGTTTGGTCAAAGAAACCAGAGGTTTCCTATTGTGCACACAGAGATATCTTGAAACACCAAAGTCTGATCATCTTACATCTTTCACAGAGGTTAGATTTTATTACCAAAGGGGATAAAGTCTTCAGGCCACAATGTAAAGAATAAAGCAATTAAGGTGTTTGGACAGCAGATCTCCCATACCTGTGCTGCTCCAAGCAGTGGGCACTGCCCTGGTTCAGCTCCAGCAACTGGGGAGCAAAGATAAATAAAACTCAT
The DNA here is from genome assembly GCA_032173965.1 of Sitta carolinensis. NCBI lineage: Eukaryota > Metazoa > Chordata > Aves > Passeriformes > Sittidae > Sitta > Sitta carolinensis. The sequence continues at coordinate 69,809,545 of CM063313.1, read as the reverse complement.
TTTGAGGAGACAAGTGCTAACGCAGTGTAATGCATTATTTACCCTGTCCCAGTTGTTTGCCCTCTAGTCCTTCCACTCCTCTCTTTGCACTGCACAGCTCTCAGGGTGTGACAGCTCCTTGCTGGGCTTCATTTGGGGCAAAAATCACGGATTTCAGCTGAGAGGGTGGGAGCGCATCTGCCACAGGCTGAGACAGGTTTGGCTTTGTCCCAGGGACGAGTCTGGCACTGTTGGGTTTGGATAACACCCAGCTCTGAGCTGTCAGAGTTCCCATGCCACAGGGGAGTAAAGCAGACAGAATCAAGGCTGCTGGAGCAATGCTGAATTTGCTCACTCTGGACAAATCTTCATTTTGTATTTTGAGGTGCTGCGTTCAGCTCAGACAAGCACGTGAGGAATGTTCACACCCACTGACTGATATTTTGCTATTGTCTGCTTTAGGATTAGCATTTCAGCCTTGATCTGTAGGTGTATGAATTTTCAGTGAGAGTCAAGAAACAGTCTGATTTTTATGCTGTCAGAACTTCCACCTAGTTTCACATAGAAGTTTTTCTTGGTGCTAGCTTAGGATCTTTTGTATGGTATTGCAAACTGGCTTCTAACAGAACAGAAGATATAGATTTTTGTAAATTATCATCCTGTTTCATTTCCTTTTCAGGCAGGAAATATGTAGAAGTAACCCTATATGCCAAAATTAAGCAGTATCCCAGTAATATTCTGTATATCCATAATATATGCATATAATTGTGCACTTACAGGAAATAACATAGTCCAAGCTTTTGCTTCATTTTTGTCATTCATTTGCTTCATACTTTTGCACATGAAATTCATGAAAGATCAAAAGAATTAATGTAAGTATAAAAACAGTCATTTAAATGCTTCAGTCATGTCTTTTCCTCTCGTTTAAGAAACAGCAACAGCAAAAGAAAGGAATTAAAGGAATCAAGGATCTCCTCAGATTAACAGTGTGTTGTTATTTCAGATAAACCTGCAGAAGAAGATGCGAGTCACTGGAGTTATAACCCAAGGTGCCAAGAGGATTGGAAGTCCAGAATATGTAAAATCCTATAAAATTGCCTACAGTAATGATGGGAAGTCATGGACAATGTACAAAGTAAAAGGCACAAAGGAAGACATGGTAAGATTAAGCCATCTGTATCTGAATGCATCTCATGGTTTAGCTGCCTTCAAAAGTATGAGGTGTCTCTGGTATTTAAGCTTAATTGCCTGGCAGTATGATATAGGTTTCACTGTTATTATTTTCCTCTGGAAAAAAAAAAACAAACCAACAAATTTGCATTTTTTCTCTGCTAAGAATTTCTTATACTTTAACTGATGGTTGCATAAATACTATTTCCCTGAGCTAGAATAATCCTGTTTATTACACTTAACTGATTTTCATATTAATTAGTTTACCAGTAATTACTCATTGCTCTGTTTTCAATTTAGTTTTATTGCATTGGCAGATTAGCCTTAACCCTTGGAAACACAGAGCCCATTCATCAATGTTAATCTCTGTGCTGCACAAACAATATCATCCAGAGGGGTGTGTGTGTTTGCAGTTTATAGTCACCACTTATTTTTGATGGAGCTGTGCACACAGAGCAGAAAAAAAAAATCTTTAACAGTGTTAAATTTGTGTAGAACTCAGGCACTGCACAGCATTAGATGTAGTTTCTCTATTAGGAAATTAAAATGCTGTGTGAAGAGGTGAGTAATGGGTTGGAGGGAAACACAGCACAGGGATGTCTGGTTAGAGTGAGGGGTGAATAGAAAAATGTTGATGGGTTTAATTCATCCCCCTGTGATCAATGGGAGCGTTGCAGTGCACCTCAGTGGGAGCTGGATCAGGTTCCTGAACCAGAGGAGAAAGAAAAATAAACGTCAATCAGGGCAAATAATTGCAGACTAAATTGAACCAAGACTATTTTATACATTAATCAAGAAAAGAAGGCATAATTTAGTTGCAGTAAGAGCTTAACTTTCTGGGAGTGACAAGACAGAGACCTTGGACAGCACAGTTGGCAAACCCATCACGATGTGTCACCAAGGCAGGACACTCTGCTGAGAAAATCTGTTGGGTAACAGAAACGCTAAAATGTGGGGAAAACCTCACACAGGCAGAGCAATGCAGGTGCTTTTGAGACACAGCAACCCGCTGGGAATGTCAGGGATCCTCCTGGCACCACTTTTTTGTAACCCTTTCGTCGCCCCGCGCAGGTGTTCCGCGGGAACGTGGACAACAACACGCCGTACGCCAACTCCTTCACGCCGCCCATCAAGGCCCAGTACGTGAGGCTGTACCCCCAGGTGTGCAGGAGGCACTGCACCCTCCGGATGGAGCTGCTGGGCTGCGAGCTCACAGGTGGGATCTCCAGAGCCCCCCCAAAGCCCTCCACCCCGCCCGACCTTCCCCTCGCTCCTGCTGGCGTGACGAAAATTCACGGACGGCATGGGGCTGTGTCATGGTTTGACACTGGCACAAGGACAGTGCCCCCATGAAGATATATTGCTTCTGGTGTTTGCTGTGAGGTGTGACCAAAAACAGAGCAAAACAGGTTCTAACTTAGGAACAAAAGGAAAGAAAAAAACTTTATTTATTTACAATATGTAAAGGAGACTCTCACAGAAGGGGATGAAAACTTTAGAAACACTCCTCCTCTCCCCACCCAAGTTCTCAACACAGTGAGACAAAACTAAAAATTCTCAGTTAAGTTACTACTTCTCAGATAATCAATCTTTAGTCTATTACTAGTCTTTTGATAATCAGTACTCAGTTCATCAAGGAGAGATAGGAGTCCTTCTTGCACCATCTCGTGACCTCTTCTTCCATTTCCAGTGCTCTCACCACTGTGCATGGACCAGAGCTGCTTCTAGGGTTTCTCTTTTTAAAGATGCTTTGGTCAGCTCCAAAAAACAACAGTCTCAAATCTTGGGACACCAGTCCCCCCCAGTTTCACCCCCTGGGGCCGAGGGGCCTTGAGAACAGAGCTCTTCCTCTATGCTTCTGTTCATACTACTCCTTCACTGTCTACTCTTTGCTCCAAGACAATGAACTGAATCCCAAAAAACTCACTTCCTTTTCAAACCACCACAGGCTGCTGTCTTGTAGTACTGGGTCTTCAGGCCTGAAGCTTCTGAGTTTCTAAAGCTCATTTTAAGTTTCTGGAGACTGCATTTCCACAGCCTGAACATAAACAGCAAAATCGTTTGTGGAATGAAAATCACGTTTGGAATTCCTTCTGTAAGACGGATTTTCTTTTTATGTCCCTTTGTGAGTAAAAGTTCTCTCATTCACCAGTCACATTGGTCTGTGGCAAAATCTATAAAAAAAAAAAAGAAAAAAAGAACCATTGTTTGAAATTAACAAAATCAGATTAATCTCTCCAATCTTTTCAGAGAAATCTCGTGTCCTGTGTTATTGTGTTATTTACCACAGTGACACTGTCTTGAAGCTTTTAGTCCATCATAATTATTATCAGTCTCATTTTACAGAGCTGTGCAAGGGAGTTGGGAACAGCCCCTGCAACAACAGAGTTCTCTGAGCTACATTTTAAAAGTTTTTAGGCAACAAGATAACTTTAAAAGTTGACAAGGGCTTGTTAAAACCAATTAGTACATAGACATGTACATCTTACTTTTATCAATTCTTGCTTGCAATGCTCTAAAACAATGGATAATATTCCATTATTAAGCATGCATATTTCTACTGTCTTGCTTTATATATTTTCTAGGCCTCACTAGATACTGCACATTGCATTATCATTTCCTAACCTTGCTTCCTTTAACTTACATTTCTCCATTCTTAGATCTGCTTTTCCACACCTTTTTAAAAGTTTTATGGCTTTCCTATTTCCCACACTTTCCCCATGGCTGGCCTGAGTTTATCCTGAGTTGCTTTCATCCTTTTTGCCCAAGTTATTAAATCAGCATCGCTTGGCCCAGCCAGGTGACGATGGTCACTGCAGTGGGACAGGAACAGTAGTGGGGCTGTGTGCTGTTAACCCAGTCACACTTCTTAACATTTTTTCTCTGTGGGTTTGATGCCTTAAATTTTAGGTTTTATATTTTTCAGGTTCTGGGCTGTTTGAGTAGGTAGTTTTGGGTTTTATATTAAGTGCTACTAAGATATTCACAGAGTAAATAGAAAAACCAATTCCTTCTCTAGCTTGATACCAAGGACAACTTTCAGGCCCAAGAATAAAACCAAGGGTGAAGTGAGGAGAAAAACCAAGGAGGATTGAGCTCCATAACCTGAAGCTATAATTGGACAATTAACTCCATTATCCTAATGGATCAGAACTCATAAAAGTGTGAGACCTTGTGATCTCTTATCTATTTTATGCCCATTTTGGGTTCACCTTTGGTGTGTCCCAGCTGGGCTCTGGTGCTGCCCAGGTGTGCCCAGTGAGGCCTTTTAATAAATCCCTGCTTTATCCTTGTACTCTGCCTGGTCTGTGTTCCAGATCTGCCACCAGAAGGCATCAGGTCCATCTTTAGTTGGTCAGCCTAGAAGAAAAGGTCATTTGTCAGTTTTAACATGCACTGGTGGCTATGTGGGCATGCAGTGTACCACCCTGAGCAGACTACAAGGCAGGCAGCCTCCCCTAAGGTCTGAAGATGGTTCCTCAGCCCCAGAGCTGGCTGTGCACTGCTGTGGACCCATGGCAGCAGCAATTGTCACACCTGATTTGGGTAACTCCTGCTGGCTGTGGGGTGACACCACCCCTGTGCTGGGTGACATCCTCAGAGGGATGAGCCTGCCTCCCCTGCCATCGAGGACCACCCCAATAAGATACAATTTGGTTGGGTTGCTTTAACCAAAGTTTCAGTTTGGGTTTGTTTTCTGGGCTTAGCCCAAGCAGGGAGAGTGACTTGCAGCAAAAAGTAAATGAACAAGTGGACCCAATATAAACCTCCCTCAGATTCATGTTAAATTTCTGTAATGTAAAGCTTGACCTCTAGCCACCTTCTGCAAGAACTGTATTCCCTTTCAAATTCAGAAAAGCATGTAAATTTTTTATCCTTTTCCAAGAGATAAACCTTTTACTGGCAGGAGCATTCCACTGTTTCATTTAGGAGTGATTTTTATGTGGCTGCCTGTTTACCCTACAAACAATAGTCACCCATCTCACAAATGATACATCAAAATAGCTGGAGTTAAACAATTCTCAGCCAAAACCAGATTCAGGAATGAAAAGTTAATGCATTAATCTCGGTGTAGCCCTTTTCCAATATAGATAGGTTTAAGAGTAAATAGAAAATCCTGTCTAGCTGCTTTGTTCTATTAGATTTTATTTTTTTTTATGTCTTCCACTTCTGGAACCACAATTTAGAGCAAGTCCTTGCCAGAATAACTAGGAATTGTTTTGCTCAAAGAACTGTGAAAGCTAGTGAAGTGAATTAATTTCAGTGGTCTCCTAACAGTGTCAAGGTCATCATTTCTTAAAACTGTGGACAGCAGAGGTTCAGCAGAACAATTTCAGCCTTACTGAGAGAAAGGTGTAATTACACAGACTAATTCAATCTTAATTCCAGGCGGTCTGCCTTGGGTGGAAAAGCACTGTGAGGGGTCTGCCTTCTCTAACATGCCCTGGTGAGAGAGAAAGGAGTGAGTGATAAACAGAGGGGAGACCTACAGCATTTGATCATCATAAAAGCTAACTCCTTCGTAGGACAAACTTCAGCAAAATGTTCGATGCACTCTGCTTTAGTCTCATAAATAGCTTTACTTACCAGGATTCACAGTCAGATCTCATTGAAAATCAGGATCAATGCTTGTGGAGCCAACCATCAACAAATTAAGCATTAATTTTCATGGCCCCATGTTCCTGCCTTCCTTGTGTTTTGCTCATCTCTGTGTCCTGCCCTCCCTTCCCTTCCCAGAATATTGACGTGAGGGGAGAAGCAGATCACAGCTACTGCTTATTAGAATGCCTTTATTCATTAGGCTGTTATTGATAGCAGCACCAAGCTGTTTTTAGCAGCAGATCAGTGTTCAACAACAGTGTCACTTGCTCATGGAACTCACTCTTGCACTCCAGCATCCGCCTTCCTGCAGGCAGCCCCTGCAACGTGCTGCTCACAGTTGTGTTTGTGGGTTTCTCTGTTCCTGCTGAGGGTTGTTGGCCCCCAGAACCTGAACATCCCTGTGGGATTCGCTCAGAGGAAGCTCCTGAGTGTGTAATTTTCATCTCCTTTGGTCATGTTGCTCCCTGGTGGCTATTTCTTTATTCTAACACTCCCTGTAGGCACTTTTCGCACAAAATTGACACACAGGGGGACTTAATTACACCTGCAGTTAAAGATAGGTCCCCCTTTCCTCATTTGTCCTCAGAATCTGGAGAGGAATTCTGTATTTGTTATTTATAGGCCAGGTTGGATGGGGCTTTAAAGCACCAAGGTTTAATGAAAAGTGTCCCTGCCCATGGCAGAGTGGTTGGAATTAGATTTGCAGCTAAATGATCTTTAAGGTCCCTATCAACCTGAACCATTCTGTGATTCAAAAATATGAAGAAAATTTTTTAAATCTCTCCATTTTTAGAAACAAAAATATCAAAGTATGAATCAAAACAAAATCATTGCCCTTGAATAATCGACATATGTTGCGTTTGTCAACACTACACAAATCTTTGTCCAAGACAAGATTCATGCAGATCCTTTTGTGGGTTTGCCTTTGCTAGATTGGAAATTGGATACTTCCTTTGAGGGTTTGAGCTTTCTCAAAAGAACAGGTAGATGAGGGGCATGGTATAGGATGCAGACTGAAGAGTAAAAGATTCTGCCCTCTGAAGAATCAACAGAGAAGAAATTTGTGTTTATTCTTCCAATTTTCAGGTGTTAATCCCCACCCTTTCTTGTCACTGTTTCATACACCACACGACACAGACTCTGTGATTTCAGAGGGTTAAGAAAAACTACTTTTTTATTAGGGATCATTTTGTTTTATATACAGTTTTACACAGACCACTGTGATTGGTGAAAGAAAGGCAAGATTCTTCACTCACATTGGTCAAACCAGAGGGACATCAAGGAATGCCAGAAGGAATTAATAACATAGATATTATTACAAAAACATTCCATAGTGTTTGTCACACTTTTCTGGGAAAGAATATCAGAAAACCAAAACATCAGGCCTGAAACCAGACTACGTTTTCTCATTATTTCCCTATTCCTGTTTCATCAAACTAGACCAAATCAGACCTGCTAACTTATACCTAGTTGTATTTAAACATACAGAGGTATCAGGTATAATTTGTCACAGATGGAGGTGTCCAAAGCATCTCAAACATTCCAGCCTTAAGATGCTCCACTGGGCATGTCTGCACCAGCTATCTCTGACTTTAACAGGTTTTGAAACAGAAAATGGAAGTTGAATCCTTTCACGGGGACACTGAAAAGCAAATTCCAAGGTACAGTGCAGTGAAGAGGAGATGTTTCAGGGAGACATAAGCATTGCTGTACACACACACCTGTGAGGGTTCTGTGCTGGTTTGATGATCCTGCCCTTTGTGCCGTGGGTTGTGTCTCGATCACCCAAACAGCCACTGCCTCCTGTGGCAGGGGCTGGGGAGCTGCTGCTCTCTGTGACACAGCACCAAGGCATCCTGACACCTGTTTGCCTCTTCAGATTCTCGTTGTTCTTCTCGCTTTCCCCCGTTACCTCTAACAACTGTCATCCCACCCGCTTTGGGGCCGCGGCGAAGGCGGGCGTGTGTAAAATCCCATTAATTCATGCACGCACGCACAGGCACACGGGCAGGCACAGCTGCTGTTTCATAAATCAGTAATAGTGCTCTGGAAAGATAAAACTGGTTTTGATGGATTGGGCCAGCACAGAATCACAGCTTTGACAACCCATGGTTTTGTGTCAGGAGCCTCCTTCGGATTCCTCGGATGAAACAATCTTGCTGACAGTCCTTGTGATCTTGGAGTGATACTTCAGAATTTAATAATAAGCAAAGTCTTTCTCCAAGGCAGCAGATTAGTCTCTCTTATTTCTGTCGATTGCTCCCTCCCACTCCCAGGAAAATTGTTTTGTTGTGTTTTTGAATGAGTCCATTCTACAGACAAAGCTGTGCCATTTCCATTTGTGCACTGAGAATCAGTTATGAAAGGATGGGTTTGGGCTTTTTCAAGAGTTAACTCTGTTTTCTCTTGGCTTTTCATTTGTTTGGTTTTTTAATTTGACATGAAGCATGCCAATATTCAAATTTGAAATACAGGAGATACTACATTAAAGATCATGTTGTTGGTATTATAACTGCACATATGCAGGTTTTTGACTGCTGGGACAGGAAGGAAATGAGAAAACAACTTCTTTGCTTATATTCCCATCTCCAGCTTTTCCATCTTTCACTTTGCCTCAACTCCCAAGCATTTTTCCACCTTTCCTATTCTCTTAAAAGCCTTCTCTCTCCCAGCCATTTCCCTTTCTTTTTCTGATTGTTTTATTTAAATCTTAAAACCATGCAGCTCATCTACCTTCTTTTGTCTCCAGTCCTATTATTTCAGTGATGTCTCAGCTTGTTTCTTCCCTCTTCTGCATCCAAAGCTACCTTCCACACCCCCAGCACACAACAGCAAGGCAGAGGAACACAGAACCACTTTTTAATTTTTATTTTCATCTTTTTTCATGCAGAAGAGAGAAGGGTGAAGCCCAAAATCTATCTTTTCCACAGTCAAAATAACTCCATGGTGTGGGATGCCCACAAACAAATAAGCCATTAACTATTGATTTCTCCTAAGTGATGTCCTCCTGCTACTCTCCCTCTTTCACAATTGTTTTCCTGTGGTCTCCCACTCCTTCAGTGGGATTTTGGGCTCTCTTTCTCAGGGAATTTTTTACCTAGATGTCAAGTAATTCAAAAGTCTGAAAGAATTTTTAGTGCCTTTTAGTGGTTTTAAGAAAAAAATAATGTTTCTTCAGTAAGCAAACTCATGGTTGATGTGAGGTGCATAAAAGCACGAGGAAAATCAAACTGAAGAGGGGAAACAATATTTTCCCACAGGACAGGAAAATAAAAATAAGATAAGCACAGACAAAAGACATCTTTTCATTTTGTTTTGCTTCATAAATGCATGCCAGGATAAAATATGTTGAATTCTCTATCTTGATTTTGACTCACCCAAACAATTGCTGAAACAAAGTGACTTGAATTGACTATTTTTCATTTATCTGTCTTCGAGGTCCTTCAACAATAGCCTTGATTACATCCTTTCCTCCAAGTGTTGCAGGTTTTCCCTGCCACTACAGCAGACCTGAACCCCTGGTTGAGATAAGCAGGTAGTGCCACTGATCTTGCCCTGATGTTCCAGGTTGCTCCGAGCCCCTGGGGATGAAATCAGGACACATCCAGGATTTCCAAATCACTGCCTCCAGCGTTTTCCGTACCCTCAACATGGACATGTTCGCCTGGGAGCCCAGGAAAGCCCGGCTGGACAAGCAAGGCAAAGTTAATGCCTGGACCTCTGGCCACAACGACCAGTCACAGTGGCTGCAGGTAAATTTACACGTGGGTTTTCCCAGATGTTGTGTTTCAGGCACGGGGACGTTCTCTGGTTCACTGTTACACTCAAATTCCGACTGCAGCCATCCCATCCCTGCCACAAGTTCTGAAAGCCCAGCACATCTCCATGATTTTTGTTGTCACAGCTGCAGAGAAATCTACTCGGGGATGCCTCTGCTAGCCCAAATTTTCCCTTGTTAATGAACAAAAATGGTAGCTGCAGATCTGTTTCGCTGAATTTCCCTCATTTGTTGAGAGAGATGGGTTTATTTTCCTCCCTTCTGCCCTTCCAAGGCTCCCTGGAAAAGCGTGTTTACTTTCAGCTCTGTGCACCTTAGCGAATCCTGTGCCCAGAGATTATCTCTGTCTAATTGGGGCTGCCCAAAATTACCTTCTGACAGGACTCTGGAGCCAGCAAGACTGCTACAGCACCTGAATTCATCATAAGCATGTGCACAGGGTTTGTTTTCAGCCCAGGAGTGATTTATACAACTCACTAATGTGAGAGATTTCAATAAATCACCAGTGTGGAAGCTTGTTTGACCAGCCACTGACACATTTACATTTTTTTGAACTGCTGAAAATAGCAGTGTTTTCAGTCAGCTGCCACTTTGCAGTGCAGTTCTCAGTGGGAAGCCTCAATAGCACCAGACGTGGCTACTAACCCCCTGCAATCTCTTCACATATAAATTATGACATATTTGCTTTTTTTGCCTGTAGTTGCTAAGCAAGTTAGGAATATGATTACTGTTTTGTTGTTTGTTTTTTTTTTTTTTTTCCTCCCAAGTTTACACATCTCTCATAAAAGGAAGGGGAAATTGCCCTATCTATTTAACTTTGGAATAGCTGGAATCTGCTGAATTTTTTTTTTTTTTGGAGCAGCATGTTGGAAGAGCAGTTAGTAACTTCTGGAGAGGATGAACGTTTCATTGCTGTGTTTTATGGTGGAGAAGCAGATGAAAATGTTTCTCCACAGGAAAGAGAGGTGGTTGCATCATATTTTATCATCAGTCAAACCAAGGATGTGCAGAGGCTCCACAGAAATTTCCTGTTGTGTGTTCCTGCTCCCGTAGATGACAGTGTATTTTTAATTAACTGCAGATGGCAAGGGGCTGCATAGTTAATCCTTATAATTTAAAATTTTTCACGCTGTTATGAGTCTTTCTATTTTTGAATTTACCTGAACCTGCAAATTTAATGTGACCTGTTGCACTGTCTCTGCAAGTCCTTGGTTTGAAGAAATGGGAAGTGGGGTGTTATATATAGTTATTCCTATATATAGGAATGAGGAATTATTGGAATAATTTTTTTTTGGTCAAAAAGGAAGTTTTGAAGAAATACTCATCTTGTAGTTAGCTTGTCATATGGCTATGCATTGAGTTCAGCAATTTCACAGGAGTATTAACAATCTACTTTTTCCTGAGAATCATTGTACATAATGATATTTCCTCAAAAAAGGATCCTAACATTTCATGTTTGGGAAAAAAGAAAAACAACAAAAACAAAACCACCAAAAATTGAAATCCAAAAGGCATTAAATCCACTTGTTTTTTCAGTGCTTAAGGTGGTCATTAGCTTCTGCTACAGGCTGGTTATTCTGAATTCAGGCCACGACTTGAGACAGTCTCATATGCTTCAAGTGTAGGTAATGATTCTGAAAAAGAGACATGTCTATCATTTGAATTCATCTCTTCATTTTTGTAATCCCTGCTGGTAGTTCTCTGTGGGTTATTTTGTGTTTTTTTCTTTTCCTTGAAAGGCAGAGTATTATATTGAAGCCTTATAACACGGTGACTGAAAGGTTTATCATCCTGCTGCTGCTTTCACAGAGTTTAGCCAAAACACATTTGTAAGGAAAAGCATGTAAAAACCAATGTATGCCCTACTCCCTCAGCCATTCCACAAAGAATTAGGCCCAGAGTGATTCCATGGCACTCTGATATGGGCTTAAATCCAGATATTTAGCTCAAATTTTTGGATTTTGCTGAACCAATTTTGTGGCTTACCAGTGTCATATTCACCACGTCAACTTTCCATGCCTTTTGAACATTCTCCCCACGCCTTTCTCGGTTTAAGTTTTCTAATTTTCATCAGAAATCCTGAAAAACTGGGGGGAGAAACCCTGCTGTTTGCCTTTTAGGGTTATTGTTGGAGTATGTGGATGACTTGAACAGATCTGATTTGGCTGAGTGTGGTTGTTGGGGGGTCTTTGCCAAAATGCCGCTGCTACCAACAGTTTAAGAGCTGGTGTGCTGACATCCATCTCACAGCACCTGCTGTGATAATGTTTGCTGAGAGCTGGTGTTTGAATCATGCATCGAATGATGCTTGCACTTTTGGATGAACTCTAGAGATAAATCCTCCTCTGTCAGGAGCTGTGACTGTTTTACTCAGTTTTCCCTCAAAGAGGATAACTCTCAATCTCCTACGTGTTGTAAAATGCAGCCATTGACAATTACGCTCTTTGTTTTAAAGTGTTTTGGATTACTGCATCCATAATTTAGGAATATGAAGGATTTTGTGTCGCCAGGCACAGAATGTGCATTTTTGGGGACTCACCTTAATCATACTGCAGTCGTTGAAAATCTGCTGTGACTTAGACTCTGCAAGCTCCAGATTGCACAAATAGCATTTATTTACACCAAACCACCACCATTAGTGATGAAAAAAACGCATTTTCTTGACATGGAGGCAAAGTTAAATAGATGAGATGACTAAAATTGTAGTTTTCTAGCTCAGTCATAAACTTGGGGATGAATTCCCCACATGCTTCCTCCCTTGGCATTGCCTCGAAGAGGATGCTGCAAGTTTTTGGAGTGCTCAGGCTCCTTCTGGACACAGTCCAGGGTTGCTCTTCCATTTGGACACCCCACCTCCCATTTCTTCAGTTGTTTGGCATTAAGGGATGTGATGGAGAACTCCCTGCCTTATGCCCAAAATGAGGCACCGAGGCTGTAAAGATTATTAGAACGAAGTGCAATTGATGTTTTAGATTGCTCTTGTTAATAGATTTTCACCACTCCATATCTCATTTTCCTAGCTGAGGGTATAACTCAAAAGAATTAACATTTTCCTCAAAATCCATGTCCGCTCTATTACTAATTTTCCGCTGTTATAAATTGTGAAATCAGGGGAGCAGCTTAAACTACCTTTTCTTTATTTACTGTTAGTTAAATTCTGGCATGTCACTTCATTTGGTGTCTCCAAACACCTGGAGCTTCCTCCTCCCACTCAACCATCCCCTCTGCATAAATTGTTTTGTGTGTTGTCCTGGTCCTAACTTTGCAACCATACCAGGGTACTGTCAGTAAATTATCTTAAAACTGATGATGTGTTGTTTTGGGTTTTTTTGTTTTTTTTTTTTTTTTGAATACAACAGCAATGTCAAATTACAACATTTCTCCTGATGGTTGTGGAACCAGCTAAGCACTATTAGAGAAAAAAGCAGTTGGTGATAAACAGATTGTTGGAAGATTGGCAGAGCAACTGTTATACATACATGTTTTAAAAATGTGATGATTGCCAGTGGTATAATAGATTTGGGATGGGTATTTCCCTGCCAAACTAATCTCCAGTATTAGACAATGTTACTGAGATTCTTTATCAACGCAGTTAAATTGTCTCAGAGCTGCAATCAAATTATTTTTTTCAGTTTAATGCATAACCATTTTTTCTCATCAAAATGCCTCTTGTTTGAAAACAAAGGCAAAATTGCATTCCAAATAATTATCCTCTTTTCGTTATACATCTACAAAATACATCTCCATCATGCCATCATATGATATACTTACACTCATTTTCTAGCATTTATTTACAGTGTTTAAGCTTCCAAGTAATCAAATCAAAGAGTTGTTGTTTAAAAGCCAAGCCAAGCCCAGCTTCCACTTTTTTTATAGAATAGTCTTTACTCTGCCACCCATGGAGAAAGATGGGCAAATAACTTAAATTATAAGAGAAGCAGGAAAGTTGAATGAGGTGACTCCTGTTTTTTACTATGGTAAGAGAACGTTATTTTTCATTTAGTATTGGTTAGCTGAATTTGTTTCAATGCTGGCATTTATCTGTCACTAAAAAATAAGGAATATTTTTGCCTTTCTCATGTGGTACTTTCTTCTTGTCTTGTCAGATGCACCTGACTCTTTTCCCCCTGTTTTTTGGTGTAGTAATCTGCTCATTTGCAGTGAATTCTGGAGCATCTTTCTGGATAAATAATCACTGTACCATAGCAATTCAACAACTCATCTGCAGACCTGTTCAACATCTTATAAGGAGAAAACTGTGTGGATTGTTTAGTTGCCTTTTGACTATTTGTGTCTTTAGCAAAACTTATATTAATAACAGTACTGGTTAAATTAGAGCCAAATTAGAGATTTATGGCCTCCATTTTAGTTGTTTTAATATTATACTGAGTAAAAACCAAAACAGATCAAAAAACAAACTACAACAAAAAACAAAACAAAAAAAAATAAAATAAAAACACTAACAAAACAGCAACCAGAAAATGCTTAACAACATCTTAATTAAATAAGGGCTTGAAAGACACAACACTGGAATAGAATGAAATGTTCTTTTAAGACCAATCTAGAAATTGAAACAATCTAGACCAATCTTCACAATTAACATTGTGAAGAAATTGCATGATTTTTGGAAGGGTTGGGTTGGTAAGCCTTGCATCGTGAGTGGGCTTGGAGAGACAGGGTGTTCTGTGGGAGCTGTGAACTGAAATATATCACATTATAAACAGAAGACACCTGTGTTTCTCAGCAGCTTTAGTAAACCATGGCTGTCACCACTAGGCCACAAAAGGAATCAGTGTTCTTTACAGGAACAGCAACAAAAGTTCTCTCTGCTTCTCCAGGTGCAAAGCTGCTGCTGGTTTTTCACTAGAATGTCTCACAGTTCTAAAGTTCTGAGATTTTGGATAGCAAGATGAAAATTGTGCAGAGATCGGCCCTTTTTTGTGCTCTCTGTTGGGTTAAAAAAATTATATTTACAGTCATGACTGACCATTTTATCTTCCCAATGCAAAAAGATCTCTTCTGGCAGCTGTCACTTGTACTTGAAGGACTTCATTTGGATGCTGAGTTTTGGCACCTCCTTGTTCTTGGGCCTGCCTTGATGAGTGGATTCACAGTGTGATATTCTGTTCACACAGCCTGGCAGCTCAAAGGATGCAGCAGCATCTCAAGGCAGGTTGGGAATAAATTTTTAACACAGATCTTTCCCACTCTTTGCCAAAAACTTGTTACAGATAAGTTTTCCTGAAAGAAACAAAAAAAACAAACCAAAAAAAAAAAAAAAAAAAAAAAAAAAAAAAAAAAACAAAAAAAACCCCCAAAAAACCCCCACAAACAAAAAACACAAAAAACCCCAAAAAGACAAACAAAAAACAACAACAAAAAACCCAAACAAACAAACAAAAAACCAAACCAAACCAAACAAACAAAAAAAAAACAACAGGCAGTGTCAGTTTAAGGTAATAATGGACAAAGAGCTCTGAGTGATATAGTCAAAGACAAAAGCAGATAAAGACTCATGCCCACTTCTAATTTGTACACTGTTGAATTTACTGACTTTGCATTGCCTAGGCTGGAATGGTAAACAAGACACTTTATTCACTTCAGTTGCCCATAAACCATTATTTTTTCAGCTAGATGGTAACTATTTGCTTTTAGGACAGGGTGCAACTCAAGATGACAAGATAAACAAAAAGCTTTTTTCCTTTCTTTTCTTTTTTTCCTTTTTTTTTTATTTTTTTTTTTTTCTATCTTTGCGTGTTGCCAATCTGGTTTTTAACAAACACATATCTTACAAATGGTGTTTGTTAGCCAAACACAATACAGAAATGGTATCAGGAGCTATGCCTTGATTTTCTACTCAGAGTTGTCTTTCAGCAGTATTTGATGGCCATACCAGGGGTCACACTTGAAGTCAGTTTTTTTTCCTAAATCATTTCAAATTAAATGCATTATTCACATTAATAATGTTACCAAATTGCACATTTCAGCACTGCCCTTCCTAAATTGCTTTTGACTTTGCAAAGCTTTCCTTTGCAATTCATTTTACGGAAATGTTTATAGTAGTAATTGAATTTAAGCCTAGAAATTAAATAAGGCAGCATAAAAATCTTGGTTTATTTTGCCTTTTAAATGCTTTATTTAAGCTGCATTCTATCATTTAGGTAGCAAAGTCAGAAGATTCTGTAGAACCATTGATTTTACTCTGGCAAGATACAGAGGGATTATTAGAAGGACAGAGTATAGGAGCTCTCTGTTGCAAGTTGTCCAGAAAATAGGCATCAGACAGACTCAATTTTATTCTGTGATAAAAATTTGTGTGATGTCACCTTCATAGAATCATAGAATCATCAAGGCTGGAAGAGACTTTTAAGATCAGCAAGACCAACCATCAATCCAGCACCACCCCTGTAACCCCTAAACCATTAAACCATGAGCAGGAACAAGACCCTCTCTGAGCTGTAAATTTGCTATGGATTTGTAGTAGAAAAATGTTGTGTTTCACAAAATTCTCCTCTGTTCCTGAATTATATTACCTGCTCTCTCTGCTAAACCTTCAGTAAAAACTAAGGGGTTAAACCAGTGCTCCAGAACCTGTCTTTGAGGCATAACAAATTCATCATCACTACCAAAATTTACTTGGGAAGTTTCCCTGGACAGTGGAATCTTGCACAGCTCTAAAGCACTGGAAAAAAAAAAAAAAAAAAAAACAAAACAAAAAAAAAAAAAAACACTAAAAGCTCCCTCACTGAGCTTTTCTGTGAGTATCACTCCCCTGCAGATGGAAGTTAAATTGAGTAATGACCCATTTCCTATTACAATAACAGGTTTTGATCTTGCCTCAGAAAAATCTGGGAGTGTAAGCAAAAAGTTGTGAATTTTGATGTACGCAGGATCTGAGAAGCAGGTTTGTTTGTTGATGTGCATTTGCAGTGGGAATGGTGGTGTTATACTTGAATAGCAGCACCTTCTGAAAACCTTCTGAAATTTTAATGTAAAGATGTTAGTTTTCCTCACTATTTTAAATTCCTGCCTCTTTTGCCAAGCTATCATTTCCACTGGCTTGAAATAATGTCTCAATTTGTGAAGCAGAGGCATTTTTCCCTTGCCCTCCCCTAAAAAAAGAAAATAGCTACACAGTTGTTTAGGTGAGAATACAGAAAGAAAGGGTCCAAATGTGCTCCTTATTTGTGCCCTCTTCTTCTGTGGCAGTGCTTCAAAATAGCATCCACTTTTTCCTAATAAAAGTGTTTGTTGTTTTCGTAGCTACCCCTGAATTGGTTTTTGACTCAAGCAGAGTTGGTCACAGTTGTTTCATCTGAAAATGATAGAGGGAAGCAAAACGACCTTGTCAAGGTCAACTGTCCTTAAGGAACAAAAAATACCTGATGCAAACACGGATGAGGCAAAAGCCAAAGCATGATGAGGGTGAAAGAATGGAATGGAAGGGTATCCAGTTCTGTTTTCCAAGAACTTGATGCTTTTTTTTTAACTGGGATGTGATGATTTTATTAGTCCTGCACATGTTTCCCCAGATACCACTTTTTGACTAAGTGAGGTACTTAATATTTTCTTCATATGTCTGTCAGCATCTAAAGAGTAAAATATACAAGGGTCAAGGAAATCTATTCTTCTCTGAATAAAACTCAATTTTGCATTCTTTTTATGCCACTTTGAAAACACTTGAAGCTTTATTTTGAGATTCTAGTTGACTTGAGAACATTTTTGTTCAAAATCTGCTATTTGTTTTTGTATTCTGTTTCCTGCATAAAGAGCACAGAAACAGATTGAGTCCTAGCTTGTGAAATGAGGGACAGAGATGGTATCTTTTCAGCTAAACAAATAATGGAATTGAGACACAAACATGAAGAAGGAGTGGTGGAAAAAGAACTTCAAATTAATCTAAATTTGGAGGCTGCAAAACATCTTGCATCTCTCTTCAGAGGAGGGGGAAGTGTGTTTAAAACCAGGCTGACATTTACCTAGCAGTGAGCAGAAAATGAAACAGTCATATCTCAGTATGTTAAAGCATCACATAAAGTAGATATGAGCATTTCCCTGTCACGTTCTGGATCTTAACCTATTCATTGGTTTCATCATGTATTTTACCCTAATAACACCCTACTCAGAGTCAAGTGATGATCCAAGCAGAATATCTGGCTGCTTTATTTTTAGTTGTTGTTTTTTGATTTCCATGTTAAGTCAGGTGTGTCTCTACAGCAGTGTGCTGTGCAAGACCCTCTTTGCACTCTGCTTAATAACATTCATCCTGCTCGCTCCTCGAGCAAAGCAAGAGCAGTTTCCCTGTCAGGAAACATGACAGGAAAGAAAAATCTCAGCAGAGAGGAGACTTTGAAAGGGAAATCATCATAGACACGGAAATACTGCAACTAAACATTTCCCAATTATCTGGGTCTTGTTCAAGAGCACCTTGAGACTTGAGACTTGTAATATAAAGCATCACAACAGAATTCCATCAGCATTTCCTCACTGGGTTTTTTGGGGTTTTTTTCTTTCTGTTTTGGTCTTCTTCTTCTGTATGTCTACTCATTCAACATAAACAGAGACTTGTCTTTTTAAGAACAGAGCTTTGTTTTTAAATGCTATTTAATGTTAATGTTCATTTATGACATTAGGACGGAGCTGAGAAGATACCTGAGTTGACAGTGCTCATACTTACATTTGATAGTTTTCTCTGAAATAAGCCATAAAATAGGTTATTTTAAAGCAATACAAGCTTTGAAAGTTAGTCCTTGGGATTACAAGAACTTCCTGCTTAATTATGTACTATACATAACCAAGCCTTAATTGCTTTTGTTGCTGGAGTGATCTCCTTAGAAGCTTCATGTTTAATTAACTACAAGATATATTAATCCTATTTCAAGCCATCCTTTCTTTGTTGTATAATTAAGCAGAAAAGTATATTCACAACCAGAAATTAATTCTATATATAGCTAGTGAAAAGAAAACACCTCTGTAAAGACACAGATCTGTTTTTTTCCCAATGACAAAAGTAAAAATATTTAGACCCATCTTAATGGGTTATCTTTGTTAAGAGGTGGTGAGAGTTGCAACACACCAATGCTATTTTCAACTAAGAATTAATAAAAATAAAATTATCGGAATATCACTTAAAGACCTCGCTGCAGATGGTTAATGCCCTCCCTTTGGCAGCAACAGAAATTCAAAGGCTTGATATATTATTTATAAATATTGGAACAGACCCTCCCTGCATGCACCTTTATCTGATTTTTTTTCCCTTGACTTTGAGATATCCTTCAATTTGTCTTATTTATACTTCAGCCGTGTTTGGCTCAAGCACTGCTGCTATAACACAAGACAGAAAAACATTGTGGGTTCTGTTTTGTACTTTGCTACAGAATCCTGAGCATCCTCAACTTTCAGAAGCCTCAATATCACATTAGGGAGAAGCTAAGATTTGTTCGGGGTTTTTTTTTGAGAGAGATGTAACAGACAGCTTTAGCTGATGCAGTTTAATGGAACAAAAGAATAAAAGGGAGATTTTCAGAGCACCTTTATTTGAATCACAAGCTGCCTTACATGATGACGCTGAGACTCCAAACGTCACTGATCAGCTGAATTTGTGTAGGAGGCTTTTATTGAAAGGAGCCCTGGGCACGGCTGGGCACAGCCAGGGCGAGCAGAGCCCACGAGGGCTCACACTGCTGTGGGCTCTGGCCAGCAGCACGGGGCCGGGCACTGGCCAGGCACGGCTCCAGGGCAGGAAGCTCCATCCTCCTTGGTTCCCCTTCTCCCTGCACCCTTGGCTTGGCTCTGGGCCCTGACAGTTGGATCAGTGTCCTTGGTCCCAGGCTGGAGAAGGAATGTGTTTTGTCTCCCTGCTCTGTGAACAGAGCTCGCCAACACTGAATATGAAACCCCAGAACTGCACACCAAACAGCACAGAGCCTGAAAATATAAAAGCTCCAACTCGAAGCTCTGGGGAGCCCTCAGTGTGTCCTTGCAGGGCTGGAGGAGCTGCAGGGAAGATGCAGAGAGACAATGGCCAAGGGCTGGAGGGGCAGCACCCAGGGAATGGCTGCCAGTGCCAGAGGGCAGGGCTGGGGGGATTGGGGCAGGAATTGTTCCCTGGAGGGTGGGCAGGGGCTGGGATGAATTCCCAGAGCAGCTGTGGCTGCCCCTGGATCCTGGCAGTGCCCCAGGCCAGGCTGGACACTGGGGCTGGAGCAGGATGGGGCAGGGGTCCCTGCCATGGCAGGGGTGGCTCTGGGTGATATTTCAGGCCCCTTCCAGCCCAAACCATTCCATGCTTCAACGCTGAAAGCCTTCTTGTGTTCAGCACTTCCCACTGATGTCCCTCCTGCCCCAAGAGGTGAAAACACCCCAGTTTTCTCCCGTGGCTGAGTTGCACCCTCAGGTGGGGTGAAGGAGAGGAATTCTGCACCTCAGCAGCACTGGCAGGTTGGGTCACACATCAGGAGAACACCAGCCAGGCACAAAGGACATGAAGGCAGCCAGGGCTGTGTGGTGACTGAAAAACCAAAGTGACACGTTTGTTCTGCTCCTTAAAATCCGGCTGTGCCTTCCATCCTCCACTGGGATGACCACCCGACTCAAAAAACCCCTCTGAGCTGCCTTAGGACACCTGCTCCCTCAGTTTCTAGCACTGAACCATTTTTCACAGCTTCTGCCTCCAAACCTTTTATTCTTTTCACTTCTCCCCAAATGCACACACATATATAAATTGCAGGACCAAAGTAGGATTTGCTCTGCTTTCCACAACACATGGGAGGGTTGTTTTTTTATTTGAGAGGAGATTAGGAGTCTTGTTTTCCGAAGTTCACAGCAATGATTCATGGTCCTAGAAAGTCTTTTGATATCAAAAATTAAATCTCTGTTTTATGAGAATTTAAGAGCTATTTGGGGGTTATTATTAGAGAGTCTTATCATTATGCCCATTATTTTTTTTATTCCCCATCCTACTGTATGTAATTTTGTGTTGCTAAGGGAATATGACCCTGTAAATATAAGCAACATGCCTTTTTTTTTTAATAATTCTAATGTAATTTTCCATTTGAAATATACATCCTAGATAAAATTCAAGAGAATGAAGGAAGGGTCTTTTGAGAATTTTTGCATGTCTGAGTTACTTTCTATCTCTGCAGATGCACTGGTTTTTTTCCACTACAGTTTTATCAATTTTCTGATTGTGTTGCAGTCCACTGGAAAAATGTCATAAAAAGTTATCTGGTTTTAGTTCTAATGAAACGATAATGACACCTTCTATTAGAGCAGGAGAGGATGGGTAGCGAAGGAGCACAGTGCTGTAATTTTCTGACCCTCTGAAAAGTTAAATTTCAAGTGGAATAATGACATTCTGGGGTAAATGGAGCAATTGTAAATAAGTGCTGTCATGTTCAGTAGCATCTAGCTCCATGATTTTTTAAAAAAAGGATAAAAAATTCTGTCATCTATTATGGTATCTCACTCAGAAGGTGGAAATTGTGGCTAATCAATTTGCATTGCAGTCCTCCCACACTGCATGAGCCTTTCTGTTTCATTTTGGCTGAAACGAGAACTGAACCCTGGGAACTGGGTTTTATTTCTTGCATATAAAAGATATAAGCAAGTTAAACTTTAATGCAGAAGAAAATAAATGAAAACATTAAAATTAATTATTCAAATTTAATCTGCTCCTCGGTTTTCCAGAGACCTGTAAATCTCATTTTAGCCTGGCACTTTATGCCATTTAGGCAATGTGGTCTTTAAAACTGAAATAGGGACTCTGTGAGGAGTTTTCTGGACAATTTGATCATCTGTCACTTTGTGTTGTGTCGTTGCATTATTTCACAGATTAAAGGGAAAAGCATAAAAGGAAACTCAATGCCATGGCTCTAAAAAGGCACTGCTGTTAAAACACAGATTTCCTCACTGAACTGCACTTGATTTTAATTGTCATGCAAGCAGGGCTTAAAATGAAAAGGCAGGCAGTTCTGTTTGTTATATCAATTAGTTTTTCACATCTACTTTAGGACTGCTTTGCTGTAGGAGCTATTTAGAAGGTTTTTTACAGATCAAGATCTGCCATTAACTGTCACATTATACAAAACATTGGGGGGATTTTTTGTTTTGTTTTGTTTTTTTTTTTACAGAAAGTTCACTATCCAAGAGAAACAATGCCCACTTGAACCAGAGGTAAAAGTAGCTAGCTAGTGTATGTTCAGATATGGGGCTCTTTTTCCAATTTGAGTCAAATCTAAATTCTCTGTTGGTAGAACAAGCAAAAAAAAAAAAAAAAAAAAAAAAAAAAAATTCAGAGTACAGGAAAAAAAGCAGGTTTGGTATGCAGTATGAAGCATTTTTCACAATATAAGAATTAAATAATGTCCCAGAAGAATAGCAGGTGGCAGGTTTATACAAATTAAAGAAAGATATTCACACTAAGAGCTCTCTCTAGTAGTGATAGTCCACACCAGCAGCCACCTATAGACTCTATGAATTTAAGCATTTTATGCTTTCTGCACCTCCTTTTCTTCTCTGTACTCCCATAAGGGAATAATGAAACACTGTCTACTGTGGATAAAGGATGTGCAAGAGGAACTAGAGAGCATCAACAATCAGATTTTAGGAGGTGGTTTTGAACAGAGCAGGATAGACCAGAGAAACTCTGACAAGTGATTTTGTGGCTGTGAGAAGAAGGTTCATGTCCAAAGGGAGGCAGGACACCATGTCATCCAGTATTTAGAGGAAGAAACTTTTTGAAAATTAATAAATGGACTGAACACACAAGCTCAAGGAATTCCCTTATCTGAAAATGAATGGAAAATGCCTCTGTGTGTGCATTATATATATGTGCATATAATATATTCATATATATATATATATATATGTATGTATGTATGTATGTATGTATGTATATATATAATCTTTTGCCTTTTGGATGTGGGGTTTCTTATGGTTTGCTTTCAGGGATTTGTCTGGGTTTTGGGTAGGTGTTCTTTTTGTTTGTTTCTTTTTAGATTTCTGTGCACGTGTGTTGCCTGGCAATCAAAATAGTATTCCCCACTGAGCTTGCATAACTCCATTTACTCAGGAATAAAGTCCAAAAGTCTGATTTATGAATACTACTCTAGGTTTATAGAGCTTTCAGGTTTATTTCTGCAGGATCATGTCCTGCAACTGTTTCTGGTTTACATGGGGTGTTTCCTGCAGAAAGATAATTTTTTATATGATTCTTTACTGTGCACAGGTGTGTCTGCATTTCTCCTAAACCCCTTAGGCAAATATAAGCAAGTCACTGGCACTCCACCTCTTGAGTCTCATTTGAAGAGAGGCAAAGATAAATCACCAGTTACCTGAGGTGTCTCTCTGGGAGACAAAAAAATAAACACATTGACTCTGCTGAGCTGGCATGGTTACCTATTGTTAGGAGCCTACCTTTAACCAAAAAAAAAAAAAAAAAAAAAGAAAAAAAAGGCCTACCCAGATTTGCCATGCAGTATTTTTAGTTGAAGTAATTTTAATATAACTTTCCAGTGGTTTGGGTTTCTCCCAGTATTATTGGGCTAATAATCTGAAATATATCCCTCCACAACATTTTCAATTCTACAAATGGCATCGTGCCAGCACCCCCTGGAGTTTGTACACTCCTTTTCCAGTCAGCCCTTAGGAAATGGAGAAAATCCTGGGAGCTGGCAGTGGTTATGTGCATAGACCACCTGAAGCACTCAGGATTTTGTGTTAGCAGACCTGCTGGTCTCATCCACATCACTGAGCTGAAAAGTTCCCTCAGGCTCTGGCAGGTGGACAAGGAGGGTGATTAGTACCTGGTGTCTGCCAAGGAGCTTCCTTATATCTTATAAATCCTCTGTGTGCATGTATTCCTCCTTTGATTCCTGCATTTTTCATCTCAGGCACTCTGCAGTATTTCCCATTATATGGCTGACACACCCTCACCATGGAATAAATCACCTACGTGGCAATTAAGCAGGTAGCCAGGAGAACGACACATTTTATGTTATTACCTATTAATAATTGCTTCATTATCAGTATTTCTAACCCCTTAAATTACCATTATGTGTGTATGTGTCAAGTGACCCTCACAATATTCTTTCTGCTGTGCAGTAAAATTGCACAGAGGAGCTGACACTTCAAGAAGGAATTGAAAATTATTCTGTAGATGGACAGAAAATAGAAGAATTTTGGAGAGTTACTAATAATCAATCATATTTTAAAAGTACTGACAGCTGCTTTCATTTATACAAACTGCAATAGTTTCCAGCCTTGTTTAAATACATAATTGGAGAATAGACAAGATGCTGATAGCAAAACAGCTACAAAAAGCTTAATCTACTGTAAAATGCAAACGTTGTTTTGGCACATTGATAAGTAACCATAATTGGCTCTGTCCACTATAAATGTTGGCAGGGTGAAAAAAATAGAGATTTAAAATGTGAGTGTAACAAGAGCCTTGATTTTTGCTGTGACAACTCTCAGGAGCCTTGTGCTTGTAACAGAGAGTGAAAAATGTTGCACCCTGGTAGAGGTAAAAGCTCTTTGTGTTAGATGAAGATTTCAGCAAGTAGCAAAGAATGAGTGATTTAGGCTAAGAAGTGGTGAGGGAACCCTGGATTCTTGGCAGTGCATCATGGCAACACAAACTGCTGCAGTGGTGTGGGAACCAGGAAACCCTTCTGATGGTCCTGGGAAGATGTATAAGTCACAAGAATTTGGAGAGAATGATAATTAGTATGTCACACGGTGAAAAAGTAGAATTTGTGGATTTTAGAATGTGAGATCAGGGGACAAAGCTGGAGGCAATGGGGTGTGTCCCTGAGCTTCCTCTTCGTCCTCTTGTTCTCCATCTTCTGTGGTGGTGTGGCACATTTGGGATGGTCTAGAACAAAAGGACACTGTACAACAGAGTGGATAGATATTGGAGAATTGTTATAAATAAAGTACACTAATTTTCAGTATAAAAGATAGTGCCCTGCCAAGGGCAGACAGACAAAGATGAAGGAAGGACAGACGAAGGAAAGATAGATGAAGGGCAGACAGACCAAAGAGGAGAGCACTGGCCTGCAGAGAAGCTGTGGCAGGCCAGGGAACGAATATGAGATAAGCAAAGAATAAACAAATTCCTGAACACGAGAAAACAGACGACTCGACCTCTTCTTCAGACACAGGGCTGGGGGAAAACAAGAAACCTTCACAGAGACAGAGACAAGTTAAGCTAGGTGAAAGCCAAGCTCACAGAGCTCTCAGAAACACCAGGAATGCCCAGACAAGAAAAACAAAGAAACAGCAAAAACAGGAAGAAAAAAAAAGAAATCAAACATATATTTTCATAAACCTAACACAGTGGCTGTGGGCAGGGAGCACCAGAGGCACCAGGAAACTGATGTGGGAAAGAGAACTTATCCACCCAAAAAAAAAAGAACAAGCTGGTGTTCCTATGTTGCCTGTTCTTGTCCTCACCTGGAGGAGGAGTGTTACCTGCAAGATATATTTTCCTAGGTCTGCTTTTTATTTTTCCCCCCGTGGTGGTTTAATTTGTACAGCAGATCAATGGATATCGCATGGGTGGTGCAAATTCAGTTTGTCTAAAGCTTTTTAGATACTCTACTTTAGAACTCATAGTTTTTGTCATATTTAATTTCTGCTAATTGTTGTACAGGTTTCCAAATTTGTGCATACGTTCCAAAATATACGTTTTTACTGATTTCACAGAATCCCAGACTGGTTTGGGTTGGGAGGGACCCCAAAGCCCACCCAGCCCCACCCCTGCCATGGGCAGGGGCACCTCCCACTGTCCCAGGCTGCTCCAATTCCCAATGTCCAACCTGGCCTGGGATCCAGGGGCAGCCACAGCTGCTCTGGGCAAACCCAATAATTCCAATAACAAATTACATATACACACAGACAAATAATTTCAAATATTCCAACAGGTGCCAAGACACTTGTAAAAAAATTTAACCTTTCATATTGACACTGTCATTGCATTTGCATTTATTTCTGCTGAGATTTCATGCACACCTAACACGAAGTATGCTGCAAGAACTAATGAGCTGTTCTTGATTGGCTGCATCACCAGGGGTGAAGTGGTGACTTGTTTTTTCAGGATCATCTGAAGCCTCTCATGATGTTCAAGCCCATTGATCTGAAGCAGCACGTTAGATTGGATGACCTATTGCAGTCATGCACTGGTCACCCTGCCAGAATTAAAATTAAATCAGAATTACCCAGGGGTGGTAGTGTTGTCACTAATGATGTCTGTATTTCTTTTCAAATTCATGGGGAGATTTTGCTCCATAGCTGTCATCCACACCGTTGCACAGCTGTCTGCTGTGCCAAAATTGTAGGATTTAGCCAGCTGATAAGGGTATCCTGAGGTGCATATTGATTTATAATATAACTGTGTCACTTCCAAGACAAAAAAGGGAAAAATCTTTTAAACATTTTTCGAATTAAAAGCAATATCAGTACCAGACTCACGTTAACTTAAAAGTTCAGTCACATCACAGAAATATCCAATGTAGCCTACCTACCTTGAAAAATAATTCATATAAAGATAACTGTGCTATCTTGAAACAGCAGCAGCCTGAGTTGTGCTGTCAACATCCTGGTTTAATTTTCTTGTGGATGTTTCATCCCCTTAAAATAAACAGAGTTTGTATTTACACATTTTAACACCTTGCCCTCCTGCCCCCCATGGTTTCACCCACCTCAGTGATGCCACATTTGGAGGTGCAGGATTTGTCAAAACTCTAAATGTTCTGCATCCATATGCATTTAACATTTTTACATCAAAAAGGGCCAAATTATAAGACTGGAGAAGATTGAGCATTAACTACTCCAGCACAGGTAAATTTAATATCAGGGAAACCAATTGCTGAATGTTGCATGATAACTGCTCTCTGTATTTATTATTTTAATGACCAAATTCAGGTGTGTGTGTTTAATCTCTGGCTGTGTCAACAGGTTTCTAACCTGTATTTAAACTCAGGTGGATGCTTGGACTAATCAGCTGTCTGTGGGGTGGTTTATGGTGGTGAACATACTATAAGTTACTTTTTAAACTGTAAGTCAAAAAGAATGAGCAGCACTTTTTAAATGCTTTCCTTTAGGAAGTACTGAGCTGGTATTATGCTTCAATGGAGTAAAAAATAATCACAGAGTTTAATTTTTAAGAGAACCAAGCAGATTACAAGACGGATGAAGAGGGCTAGGTGGTTGTATGGCTACCTAGAACAGTTTTAAAAGCAAATTATGAAAGAAACAGACAGTCTGATGAGAATACTCCTAACTGAGCAGCTGTGGAGAGCTTAACCTTTATATTTTTTTTGCCTCTCACTGGTGGTGTAGCTGCTGCAGCAGCTCCCAGCATTGTTCCAGAGACAAGCAAGGTAATCTGTGTGCTCGTGGGAACTGAGAGAGTAAGACACAACATATTCCCCTCTGGAGCCCATGAAAGCCACTCCAATTTGAGATCAAAGGCAGAAGTACATTTGTGTCCCACACTTCCTTGCATCAGTTTGTGGGAAAGAGTCAACCTGAAACTTAGGTGATATAGTTTTTTTAGTGCTGCTATTTCTATTCAGCTATGGATTAAACTGCAATTTCTTGGGGTGGTCTGGCAACACATCAGCTGTGTACATAGCTATGAATTTTTTGCATGCACGCAGAGATACCCTTGGAACAACAGGGGTATAATTTAGTGCAGATAAAATTATCAGCGTTTAGGAAAGGAGAAAAAAAACCCCAAAAACATATGTTGTATTGCTTCATATTGATTTGATGTTCTCTTTAGAAAAGTCTTGGCTCCTGAGGGTGTTTGTGCAGATAAAAATATATATTGCAGATCTCTACATTAACTGGGACATAAAAAATACTGGCAAGTTGCATCTCATTTATTTTAATTCAGCGCTTTCTCCTCAGAAAGGTTAGTCCCATATTTCTCCAGGATCATTACATTTCATCTGCTGTGCAGAAATAACCTGACTTTCTCTGATATGCAGCCTGAGAAACCATAAGCAAATAAAACTCAGTGTTCCATATGCAGAGCCCTCCTCTCTGTCACAGTGGCAAATTTAAGATGCATGGGACGTGACTTAAGGGTAGCAAAGAACTTGTCAACAGAATAAAGACATTATTTTCAGCACCTAATAAAGCTTCATTTGTCTTATTTTGACCTAAAAATATTTCTGTTGATTTTGAAAAAAGCCAGCATGCTGGTTAGTAAAGGTAAGTGCATGTAAAAATGGTGCAGGAAGCAATGAGAAAAGGAGGTTATTCCTATAATATGCCAAAAAAAAAATATTTGAGGGAGCATTGATGTGTATAATAAATAACACATCACCTGCACGCATCACTGAGGATGTAGCTGAGGCAAGGTTTGCAGAGAAAATGGATATTCCTTAATGGGGCCAGCTGGTAGGCTTGCTGCATCAACAGGAAGATCATATCCTTAATTTTCCCTACTTTCAGGGAATACTGAAACATTCCTGGTTGCTAGTGGGGTAATGCAGGCCTACAGAAAGAAACATCAACCTCAGACTAAATAAAAATAAGATAAATACAATTTTAATGTTTCACATGGTTTGTTTTTTGGGATTTTTTTAACTCTTAGGGAATTAATATCATCCATTATGTCCTTGGCACCGATATAAAACTTTTCAAGCTGTGGGTGTGAGCTCTTTGTTGTAGATGCCTCAGATACAACAGCCACAACATCCCCCACAATTTTATTTTCATTTTTTCATTATATCACCTGCATTTCATCTCCTGGTCTTTGATTTCCTCTAGTCCAAGAAATTCACATTTCCTGCTTGTGTTCAGCAATGTTTTTCCTCTGAAATTTGCTTCTACTTCTACCTAATTGCAGTTGAATTTATTGAAAATACATCTATAACTCTCTACAAAGCATAAAAATCCCTATACATTTCCTCCTGGCATGGGGGAACAGAGTGCTCTGGAAAGGGCTGGTCTCAGTGTATAAATAATTTAGAATTTTAAAGGAAAATAAAACTAAGAAGTATTTTGGGGAGAATGCACATATAAACTAAAGGGCAAAATGACAGGTCAGGAAAACCATTAGGCAAAAATTACCTGAGTTTTAAATAAGTATGTCTGGATATGTGTAAGTCTATATTCATATATGTGTGTGTGTGTGTGTACATCTATAGATGATAATATAGACATAGATAATATAGAAATAGGAAATATAGAAATAGATAATATAGATATAAATAATAGAGATAAAGAGAGATGATATAAAGATGATAGAGACAGATATAAAAGTAAAAGTAGAGATAGAAATAGATGATACAAAAAAAATTATACAAAAATAAATTATACAAATTAGAAATAAACACGAGTATTTCTATAACAAAGTAACATATTTTTTGACCACAAAGGACTACCAGAACTCAAAGGAGAACCCTCCAAGTGTACTGAAAGGATTCCCTCATTCAAATCTGCATTTTTCTTCCAAAACTTTGTACAAGGATTTCCATCTGGGTTTTCCATCCACCCTGCATGAGTGATTTGTGTGGCACCAGGGGTGAATTTTGCTCCTTGGTGCCATGCAAACCTGTGATGTTTCACCCTGCTCTGCTGAGCTGCAGACACTTAAAGTCTCCACAAGGTTCTCCTTCCACCTGCTCTCCAGAGCTGGTGCCAGTGTACAAAATTCTGAAATAAAAGCTCTTTCAGGATCCTGCAGGTGTTAAGAATCCAGCTGGCTCTCAGGCAATCAAAATCAAAATAAAAAAAGTTTAAAAAAAGACAGGATGCTGCTTGAAGATAACTTCACTGCCACCCCGCCAGTGAGGCTTTCTGTGAGGTGTCCCAGGAAGATGGGAGGGATTATGTGAGGTTTTATTTTTTGTTTGTTTCATTTCTAAACAAACATTGACCATTTCAATCGTGCGTTGCTTGGACAAGTGAAATGCATCTGCTTTTCCTTTAAGGTTCTCTTTGGCAGTCCAATGTGACATTAAAAAATGGAAGGAAGGAACGCAGGAAAGATAACTTTAAAAGCATGAACGCTGGTCTCTGATCTAGCCTCTGATATTTATGTACCAGCAGGACACAGAATCATGGGATTGTGGAATGGTTTGGGTTGGGAGGGACCCCAAATCCCATCCATCCCACCCCAAAGCCATGGCAGGGACCCCTGCCCCATCCTGCTCCAGCCCCAGTGTCCAGCCCGGCCTGGGGCACTGCCAGGATCCAGGGGCAGCCACAGCTGCTCTGGGAATTCATCCCAGCCCCTGCCCACCCTCCAGGGAACAATTCCTGCCCCCAATCCCCCCAGCCCTTCCCTCTGGCACTGGCAGCCATTCCCCCCTGTCTTGGCACTACTGATCCTTCTAAAAAACTCCTTTTCCAAGTATCTCTTTCAAACCAAAGTTCAAAATTTGCAGCCATCATATGATCATCACCTCAACCTCTAAAATAAATTACTGAATGTAAAAAATCATATCAGCATCCATGTAGCCTGATTGCATTTGCAGTTCTGGAAATGCTGGTAAAATATTGTCATGTTTTTATGTTTGTTGTGAATTTAGGAATTATTTACTTGAGCCACAGTGCCACAAGTAAACACACTGCTGTGAGCAGCCTACCTGCTTTCTGCTAAGAAAATCAATTATTTTTTTAGTATGTTTTATTTTTTCCCTGTCTGCCCTGTTGCTCTTGTTCATAATATGGACCATTTCCCATGGAGAAGTACAAGGCACTTCTAAATCAGGGTGGCCCTAAAGTGTTTATAGAGTCAGGGAATCACTTAGGCTGGAAATGAACTCTAAGATCATTGATTCCAACTGTTCCTCCAGCACTGCCAAGGACACCACTGGCCCACGTCCCCAAGAGACACATCCAAATGGCTTTTAAATCTCTCCAGGGATGGGGGCTCCACCAGGGCAGCCCTTCCAGTGAAGAAATTTGTCCTCATATCCAATATAAACCTCTCATAAATAAATAAATAAATTAAAAAAAAAAAATAACACACACAAAAAAAAACCCCAAAAACACACACAAAAAAGTAAAGTGTCTGTCATACTTTAAAATCAAAGGTATCTGCAGGAAAAGCTTCCTCTGCCTCGTAAGTGGCTTTTTGGAGTTTAAAGGGGCTGGAATCTCTCACTCAGAAGTGTTGGGGGATAATCTGTACCTTGGGGTGAGACCTGTGATATAACAAGGTCAAGCTCACTGAGTTTATAATTCCTTGTGAACTCAGGATCTCTGATGCCTGGGTGCCTAAAGCCAAGTTTGTTTGCTTTTTTGGTTTTCTTTGTGTTTTTTTTTGGTTTTGTGGGTTTTTTTTTGTTTGTTTGGTTTTGTTTTTTGGTGTTTGTTTTTTTGTTTTTGTTTTGTTGTTTGTTTGTTTTGTTTTGTTTGTTTGTTTTGTTTTTTGTTGCAGCTCTTGGGAATAACTACAGTGGAACTTTTCCAGAGGGTTAATCAACCCTTTTCTTTGTGTGTGTTTTTGTGGGCAAAAAAAACCCAAAATCCCAGCTCAAATGCAGCACGGGGCTGGCTCTGAGCAGAATATTCTCACTCAGTTCCACAAAGCCTTTAAGTCTGGTTAGTTTAATGTGACATTTGGGGAAAACACAGCAGTTATATTCCCCGTGGGTGTACCCCGGGCAGGTGGTTAAAGGCAAGGCTGGTGGCAAGGCATTTCTGCAAAGACTCACTGGGAATCAGTGAGGAAAAGTATTAAAGTTGATGTTGTTCAAAATATATAAATTTTCTATTAATCCCCGTGCTTTTTTTTTTTTTTTTTTTTTTTTTTTTAAATGCATGTGGTTTTTTATGTGAAAAGCAAACATTTTCGCTATTGGGTACCAGAGCAAATTTGGAAAATATGTTCTTTGACTGAGTCATCTGACATAAGCACAATAATCTGCTGCAAGACACAAATTACTGCTGATTTTTGTTATAGTAATGGGTGTATATTTTCTGCTGCCTACAGAGCAAATCCTTAGGGAACAGTCCACTCCACGGAATTGCAATACGTGACTAAGAAACATCTACTTACAGGCAATAGAGAAAATATAACTTTTTATTCGAATTCTTGATGGAAAATGCATCTGCAAAAAGAAGCCAAAGATATTTTATTTCTGTCTGCCTGACAATGTAGTTTCTTGCTTTCTGGTAGAAGTTATTTTACATTGACAGATGGTTTTATACGGAATTTTTGCTGCAACATGCAGCTGGCAGATAGTCAAGTTTATTTCTCTGATTTATACACCTAAAACTATTTTTTTTAACACCTGTGGTAAGACAGTGTATATGTCACAGCACCTCCCACGTGCTCAGAGTTGACTGAAAAATTCTAAACTTCAAAAACAGTGCAGATATTCTGATGGTAAATTTCTGGGGTTTGGAAAACCAGACTTATATCCACCTGCCAGAGCAAGGGCTGCAGGAGCTGTTTAAAAGATTAATCCTCGTGAAAGCAACGCTGGGGAACACAAGGGAAAAACAAAACAAAACAAAACTAAAAAAAATGGCAAAGAAGTATCTGATGGATCTACGAGGAAAAACACAACGCCCTAAGCTGAAAATTTGTTCTTTTTAGATTTCTTAACGCTGTGTTTTCACAGGCTTCTCTGTGTGCTGGCGTTCAAAACTTTTAAGATTTCTGCTTTGTTAATAATTTATCACCTCCTGTCTCTGTGCTGTTCCAAGGCAGAGCAGAGTTCCCTCTCTGTGCTGCTTTGTTAGCTGGACCAGTTGTCAGCAGGGGTTGTGTGGGTATATGCAAACAGAGAATTTGCAAATATTTTGCTTCAGATATGACTTTCTTTGGGATGCAGCCTTGTTGGCTGTAAGAGAGTTATGTTCTTGAGAGGATATTTTTGCACTTTTTCCAGCCACAACTGTACATTTCTCTTTTACTTTGGTTCAGGAAAACCCGTTTGTTTTCTTCTTTTTCACAAATATTTGTTTGCAATTAGTTGTGCCATAAGTTCTCCTAGTGAATTTTGGAATAGATATTTAAAAACAAATATTTTTACTGACCTGCTCAGTGAGAAAATGGCCTATAAATCGTGTCTATCTAAATCTTTATTAAGTCAATTGCAGAAAGCAGCAAGCATGATGTTGGGAACCTATGTATAGTTATTTATACTGGAAATAGTGGTAGTATTTAATACTTTTGACCGATCCACAACAGGAATTTTAAATATCAGCTCAAAGATTAGGCCTTTAACAATCATTGAATCTATTCTGTGTGGTCCAGGAGGGCTTACAGAGGTTTTGTGTGCAGGAACCTACTCAAGGTTGTGTTTGAGTTGTGAAAAACACTATTTTTGGGGGATCTTTTTTCCCTGTAACCCTGGAAGTGGTTAGTCCACTAACTACTTAGTTAGTGTTAGTGTACCTTTTGGGGGAACCATCACTTTTGACATTTTTTTTCAGCCTCAGTCAGCCAGATCCTAACTTTTTTAGCTTTATAGACAATTTTTAAGGCTCTGCTCTATGCTGAATGAAAGGCTGAGATGGGTTTATTTATGTGCATGCATTCTTTTCATGCTTTCACACGGGTTAGGTCACAGAGTGAATTAATTTTAAAAAACAGAGGAAAGAATATTTTTTTAAATTACTATTGAGTGCTGATATGAGTGTTAAGGGTCATTCACAGAAATTCTGTCATTTCCCTAAGGAAGATGCCTCTACTGAGGCATATGGAGAATGCCTATTCTACCTATTTAATTCTAAAATTAATATTATAATATTAATTTAATTGTAAAATAGGCATTACTTCAACCACCAGATTCCCTGCCCACCTCCAGTCTTCTGTGTCAATTTCTTTCTCTAGCTTAGAAGAGAAAAGATAAGCCTAGGAAATAGTTTTTGTGCATTGATTTACCCTGTTGCTTATGCAGTAAAACATCAGAGCTCCTTTGATTAATTATTTAATGGTACAAAGGATGAAATAGCCATCATTTTTTATTTAAAAAAAAAATCTTGTTACAATTGAGGTGCTCTTCTTATTTGTATGAAAAGCCATTGAAATCATTTCAGGTGAAAATCCAACATTTTTAAATTTTTTACCAAATTTAAAATATTTTGGCAGTCACATTTTTACTTTCAGCATTCATATTTCTGCTTTCAGACCTGTTCTTCTGAAAGTGAAAGAACTTCCCATATAATTTTGAAATCTATCCTGTAGAAATTCATTCCACTCTTAATAGGGTCAACCTTTTAATTATATGAAGAGTGACATTCACACTGCAGAGACAAATCAATTTTGTTGACCCTTCTGAATACTAAAGATCTGGTTGCAGAGCAGCTTCAGTTAATATTTAATTAATATAGTACATTTTGAATTGGCTGCTACTGCATCTGTGGGTTGTAGTTTAAAACTTGTGTTTGAACTGTTTGAAAGTTGATTTAATCCACGTTTCCTGTTGAAAATTCTTATGATATGTCCCAGTACATCAGTTTTTGTGGAACTTCCATCATGTAGGCTTTAGAATGGATTGCATATATTTTTAAAAATGGTAAAAGTTACTCAATTAAGTTACTTTTCTCTGGAATTTGGAAGTCCATTCTCAGGGCCCTTCTTTCCTGTACTGGAACCAAGAGTGAACCAGAACTAATGGACAAGATGTAGATCAGCTCTTTCAAAAGAAAAATACCTCACTTTTAACCTCTCAGAATATTGGTGGGTTTTGTTATATCTGGGGGTTTTTGCTTGTTTGTTTTGGGAGGAGTTGGTGAATTTGGTTGGGTTTTGTTTGCCTTGTTTGTTTGTTGCATTTTGTTTGATTTTTTTTCACTTCTGACAGCAGGTAGAGATTTGTTTATTTCTTTTTTAACTTTGGGGGACAAGAAAGCATTTTCCAACCTAGCTGCAGGTCTATACAAACAAAAACAACAACCAGGTAAATAACGATTTTCCATATTACCACCACTGCTTGTAATTTAGCAAAATAACCAGGTAAATAATGAATATATATATTACCACCATTACTTTTTGTTTTAAAAACAAAATGAGCTGCTTGCACATTAGATGAGCCCCTTTATGACCCCAACACTTTTTACAAAGATATTTATCAGTCCTGCCATGAAAGATGTTTCATCCTCTCTGCTGAAAGCCAAGCAGAAGTTGAGATATTTCATTTGTAGGGAAGGGATTTTGTCTTCCCAGGCGTTGCATCACCAGCCTTTGAATTTTGTTACAAAAACCCATAACGTGCCAAAAACTCAAGAAAAATGCAAGCAAAGGCATCTATATTTCTCCTGGCTGCCTTTGGAAGTGTTGCTCTGCAGTGTTAACTCCCCCAGTCCTCACATTTCTATCAAGTGCCACTCTGAAATTTACAGTTAAATACACTCTTCTTCCTGGTCGCGGAATGCCAGGAAAAGCCAAGAAAATAAATCTGAAATAGAGCTGGGTCCCAGGCTCTGCAATAGGGACTCCAGAATGTCCTTTTGACTAGTAGCAGAAAATCTTTCTTGTGTCCTGCAGAATGGAGATTAATAGACTTTTTAATTGCATTCAAGAAAATGTATTATGAGATTGCTGCCTTGAAGTGACAAGACATTCAGTCTGAAAGGGAAAAGCAATCTGATTTCTTCTGTAAACCTGGAAAAATACTTCTCTGGCTAAGAAAGCCTGTTTTCTACACTATAGTGCCCACTTTTTATATTTTTTTTTTCTGGTTATTAACAGTGTATCACTGGGAAAAAAAAAGCTTGACCTCTAACATTTTAGAGGGCAGCACACACACAAGCACACAAATAATTAAAAACAAAACAAACAAAAATAAATCAAGCAAAAAAAAAAAACCTGTGAAAAACCCCAAAACCCAGCGTGCTGTTGTTTTCAAAGTCTAGTATCACAGTTTTGACGTTTTTAGTTTATAGCTACAGCAGCATAGCTGCATGGAACAGGTTATGCATAATAATCCCTGCTGACAGGTGGGGAAAGTCATTCTTGGAAACAAAGGCTGAGTGATGCTGTCTTGTCCACATTTCCTATGAAAATAAGAATTATGAACTCAGGGCTTTTAAACACAAGGAGAAACTTCCAGCCCCAACCCCACTTATCTTCTAGGCAGACTCAGCTTTGCTTACAGGCAGGTTTTCGTTGGTGTTTCAACAGCTCAGTAGTTATATTAATTATTAGTCACTTTGCAGTATCTGGTGTGCAGGCTTATCTTCACTCTGCTCGTCGATCTGCAGCCCAGATACTCATACATTATTGAGACATTTTTATGTGCTGCAGAAAATATTTGCAACATTATTAATTACCCGAGGGAGGGGAAAAAAAAAAAAAAAAGCAAAAAGCAACCAGGTAAATAATGAACTTCCGTATTACTTTTTGTTTTAAAAACAAAATGAGCTGCCCATGTGTAGATGAGCCCTTTTATGATCCTAAACATGATCTTTTTAGCAAAGATATTTATCAGTCCTGCCATAAAAGGTGATGTTTCATCCTCTCTGCTGAAAGCCAAGCAGAAGTTGGGATATTTCATTTGTAGGGAAGGGTTTTTGTCTTCCTAGGCTTTGCATCACCAGGATGTGATTTCTGCTTAAAACCCATAAATGCACCAAAAACCCAAGAAAAATGCAATCAAAGACACCTGTATTTCTCCTGGCTGCCTTTTGAAGTGTTGCTATGAAATGCTAAACTCTCCACTCCTCACATTTCTATCAAATTAAATTTATGGTTAAATACACCCTTCTTCCTCTGCTTATATTTCAAATTTTCTTCTCTGTATTTTGGCCAGTATTTTGCTGCTGTTTTACCCACTCCAGCACCTGAGATTCCCAGTAATACTCTTTAACAGAAAACTAAGGAATCTCCACTGGAATGCGGGAAATCTTACTGATGCATTTCCTTATCAACTTGAGATAAATTTTAGTAAAATAAAGAGAGGCAACAGAACTCCTGTCTGCTCATCCCTGTATCTGAAGAGAATGGAACATTCCTATCATCTCAACATAATTTGTTCTTTACTTATAAGTTAAAAGTAAGACAAGCAGAAACAAAAATATTCATGATTTAATTTATTTTAGCCATGTAATTGTTCTTTTCTTTGCTATGTTTTCATCCCTAGTCATAGCCAACAAATTTGACCAAAAGTTCTCAATATCATTATTGTAAGTTCAGCAAGAACTAATTCAGAACACATCTTCCAGAAGAAAAAACTACCTCTTGTTTTCATACAAGATAATGAATTTTTTTGGAATTTTTGCCTTTTTGGCTATTGTATAAAGAACTGAACATAAATTAAATTTCTTTTCTCATTTCCCTGTCTTCTTCTGTCCATAAACAGGTGAACACTGTAGTGTGTTCACAGAAAAGCATCATAGCACACAGTCAATGTGTCGTGCCATGATCATATTCATATTTTTATCCTCTCTGCTTTATCTTAATGGCTAATATTTGTCCTGCCCTTGGCTTTCCCACAAGAATTCCAAGTGGTTGACCTCACACAGGACAGTGTCCCAGATTTTTTTCAGCTCTTGGGGTGCACTAAAGCAGCTCAAAGGCTTCTCAGAGCTCCACCAGATGTCTAAGCCTGCTTAATCGCTGGTAATTTAATGGGTTATTTTTAAATCTCCTGGCATCCTCAAGGCCTGATGGGCTCTGAGTGTTCCACAGCACAGAGGCAGAGGTTTTATTAGTGGTTTCTTGACTGTTGGTAACCAGTGCAGCCAACTGTGTCATCTCTGCAATAAAGAAATCCTCTAACCATGATTACGGCGAGAATATCCCGTGCACAGATGTGAAATACCCAGTGGCAGGAGAAAAGGTTATGGATTTAATCATCACTGATGTTATCATCTCTAAACACTAAATTTTCCTTTACTTCAGACCTTAAAATACCTGGTACTAACATTTTCCTTGCAAGTACAAGGTTAAAATTTCCTTCTTTGTTTTTTGTTGGGGTTTTTTTTGTTTCTTTTTTTTCAGTATTTAATTTTTGAAATATCAATGAAATGAGATTATTCACAGCTTAGTAAAGTGTGGTTGTGAAAAGCTGGTCTGCAATAAATAGACACTGCTCTGAAAATAGCCATGCAGTTCATCATATACACCTGTTTTATCTGCAATGCTGAAAAAATATTATCATAATTTAGTTGGTTTTTGGGTTTTTTTCCCCCCTCCTTTTCAGGTAATAATATAACAGGGATAATTAAATATGTAAATAAGGAAGGATTCACACAACCTGTACTTTTCAAGAACTAATGGCTACTTCAGAAATAATGTGGAAATAAAGTAACTTTTCAGCCTTGGGTTTCGCTCCAAAATTTTCAACTTAATGGCCTGAGAGGTATTTCTGATGGCCAGTGGAGATTTCAAACAACAGCCTTCACCCTCTAATTAATCACTTTTAATTTGTACAGCAGACAGCTGATGGCACATGGAATTCTTCCTAACCTGTTACTGCAGCCATAAAGTCATTCAGAGGGAAAAGCAATTAAGAGCAATAAGAAAATAAGATCAGTACTTATTATCCTAGCCTGGAGGACTACAGGCATTAAAAATATAGTGATACAGTGTTAAAATCATGTTGAAGGTCTAAGCTGAAGTGAAAAACAAGACAGCAAAAAAAAAAAATATATATATATAAAACAAACAAAAAAAACCCCCACATTTTTAAAGGAAAGACTGATTCTCCAATCTTATTTGATTTGAAAGCAACCCATCTCTACCTAGGTGTGAGAAGTTTAATTTTAAACATATGGCATCTGATATAGCTAATGCATACCCAATTAAGTGAAAACACTTTTTTATTTTTATTTTATTTCATTTTATTTTACCTAGGAAGCATGAAAATCCTGGATAGTGAAATATTGATCAAAATGCTAAGAAAACCCACTTCTTTCTATCAAGTTATTTTAGTTTCTTCTAGAGAAATTAGTTTTCTGTCATAACTTACTTTAATTTCTTTCAGGTTGTATTATTAGTTATTTATCTTAAAAATATATATTTAGGGGGCTACACAAGTAAAACCCTCTCCTATGTAAGATGCTGTGATGAAAATTAGATTTCTCTACAAAGAGCATCTAGTTGCTCAGTTGGTTTTTTCCCCATAAAAGTTTTTAGATGCAATTGGTCATGATGGATTATAGTTTGGGATTGGTTTGGGGGTTGGGTTTTTTTGGGGCAGTTAATATGAGCCTTTAGGGGGAAAAGCCTGAAATGTTGAGGTTCAGTTTACAAAACAGAGCTGCTGGTGAAATGTTAGGAACACACAGACATCACACATCTGTAGCAATCATACTTTACCAGCAGTAATTTTCCTTTATATCCAGATTTTGTGCATGGAGGAGGGTGCAGAGCACGTTCATCTGATAAAATTAATAATATGAGATAAGGAGAGCTGTGTTTCTGCCTTTGCTGTGGACACTGCAATCCTGTCCCTCCTTTTTTAGAGCAGGGCAACAGCCCAGACTGTGCCAGTTCACCCTGGAAAAATCAAGGCATTCACGAGGTCTTAAATGAAGAGTAAATAACCTGCTCAGGATGGGTTATTTACCTGGAAATGATGTTGGACTCTCTTGGTGGGGTTTGGTGTCCAGCCATGAGTTCCAGCCATTATCTTTACCATCCCAAAATAATCTGAAGCCTCATTAACTTATCAGGATGTTTAATAGGCAGATGAATCAGCAGCTGGAGGCAATGCCCTCTTTTTTCAGTATTTTAAGGGTAAAAACTTCCCCCACCTTGGCAGTGCCTCTGTTTTGTTATCATATTAGTTGGATCCAGATTTTTTATTTTTGATCCCAGTGATTTTGTATTTGCCAGGTGGATTAAGATTTCTCAGCACTCATCAGTGTTATCTGATGAGTGATTAAAAAAACAAAAAAAAACCCCGAAAAACAAAAAACAAACAAAAACAAATGAACAAAAAAACCCTCAAAAAACCAAACCAAAAGAACAACAAAAACCACCAAAAAAAGAAACAAACAAACAAAAAAAAAACAAAAAAAAACAAAAAAAAACCAAAACCAATCAAAAAAACCCCTAACAAACAAAAAAATCATACTAAAAAATAGCTACAAGATCACAAAGGTAAACAAATAAATAAATAAAACAAAACAAACAAAAAAAAAAAAAAAAAACCTGTGGGGGAAAAATGGCATGTCTAAAACTACAAATAAAGCTGAACATAGGATTGGCTGTACTGGGAAGAGAACCATAATGTCTGTATAAAGACAGGTCTTAACTGAACGGTTTAAATACCCCTGAAATGATGAACAGCTGAAGGTCAAGTGAGCCATTTCACCATCATCTTCACTGTGAAACAGAGCCTGGCACTCCCTGCATCCCGAGGGTTCTTTCTCCTCCTCTGACACTGCAGGGTTGACGAGCAGTGTGCTATTTTTAAAGACAGCTTCACTTCTCACACACTGGTTGACATGATGGGCCATCCTCACAAGGCATGGGGTTCCCTTCAGGCTGAGAAAATCCAAGAAGATGTGCTGCAGGAGTTGTCCCAGGGTGTCTGGAGGTGGAAGCCCTGCAGCACAGCTGTGCAGACACGCTGTCCTTGGGGTCAGCTCTGCTCCCTGTGCCATCTGCCAGGGTGGGTGCTGAATTACTGTGCCTATTTCCCAGCCTCTGGCAATTTGGGCAGCATGGCTGGGATTTTGCCACGTGTTGGAGAACCGGAGGATGGCTGAGGTTGCAAGGAGTCATCCCAGCACCGACACTGAGCCCGTGCTGCACATCCATGCAAGGGCTTTGTTAGAAATGTTGCACACTCAGGCTCATCCATCTTTGTGCTTTCCTCAAATTAATTCTCCTCCAAACCACCCTGAATTGTCTGTAACATCTGAAACAAGGTGGGAAAAGGGAAAAGGGAATAGTTACAGCCCGAGAGGGTTCTTTCAGACACAAGATGTTAAACTGCCTTTTGATCAGCTGCTTGTAGAAATGTACATTAACTGTAGACCGTGGTCTTCTTGTAACCAGTTAATGATCCTATCAGTTGCAGACTAATTGCCTCTGCCTCCTTCTAAATTCTGCTGCACTGAAAAAGCCAGAGTCACATTCTAATCCTGTTAATCACATTCAGCTTTGAAGGGTACACACTGGTTGTGTGTTAATTCAACTTCTCTCCCTGGTAATTTGTTTGATTGCCTGTTACTTGCAAACTGCACTAACTGAATAAAAGTGTTCTGTGTCCTGATGGGAAGTTATGACTTTCATTTAAGCTACTTTAGTGCAGATGTTTTACCTAGAAAGTGGTGTAAATTCCCCTCAACTTTCTGCTGTAAAGTGGTTTCAATACAGAGAACAGAAAGCAAGGTAGAAGGTAATGAGTCTACAAAGTAAAAGCTGTATTTCTTTAATTTAAATAATGATCTTTATTGCCTGAAGAATTCTCATCTGCTTATGAGTAAATAAATAAGATGCTAAAATATGAGATGGAACTGCTGGTGCTATATCCTGTATTCTTTTCTTACATCTCCAGCAATACGTATTGTCTGTAATGTCAAGACCTAGAAGAAAGTCTATTTATTCATTCTGTCTTCTTTCACATTAAAAAAAAAAAAAAAAAAAAAAAAGAAAAGCCCACACACACATATTCTACACAGTCCTATATAAGTCTTATTGAAAAAAACCTGAGCATATGCCAAATTACCTTCCAGCTTCCCACATCATTTTCTGAACAAGAGTGCAAGGCTGCTGGATATGTCCTATAAGCACAAAACAATCATTACTAGGACATTTTTATTAACATTGGATCTATGTGATAATAAAGATTTATTGTGATTCTACCTTTGGAATCCACTGAATCTTAATGAGAATTTTTTTTTTTTTTCCTCCCTGTTCTGAATTTCAATGAGGAGTACTCTGAGTGTCATGGCCATGTTAAATATTTGTGAAATACTCTCAGCTCATTTTCAACATTTCAAAAATAAACAACTGGTTTTGTGGAGGCATTTTTCCAAGTTAACAGGAGAGACATTGACTTCTAGTATAAGAGGAATTCTCTGCTAAAAAAGAGGTTACACTTGTAAAATGCTAACGTCAAAATTGTTTATAAAGAGGATCTGAAGTTGACTCTGAAATGTTTAGTTCAAAAGCTGCCTGAAAGTGTGGACCAATTAGTGATTCCTTAACGGATCAGTCTTTAGAAAAACAGACTATTCATTTAGACTCCAAAATATTTGGAAGCAAGGTCTGGAGACCTGGTGTTTACTAATTCATGAAAGGCTTACACTAATTAGCAGTGCTCATTTCCCAGGGGCCCACTTAGGCTGTGGAACCCAGCTCCCCTGCACTCCTCACAGAAGAGAGAAGTCCCTTCAAGCCATCCATGAAAGCTTCCAAAGCAGGCTCCTGCTCTGAGGGGAGTCCCTCTCTCTCTCCCTCTGAACAAAGAGAACACAGAACGAGTTTCACCTCCCAGGAACACTTCCTTCACATCCTGGGGTGCCCCAACATAGCTACTGGCAGTACAAGATAAATTATGGCTCCTTCTGATAAAACCAAAATTCTTGAGCCATCTACAGATCCTGACATTTCCCCTCACTGTTCTGGTATCTCAGTATTGAACATTTTAAATCATTCCTTTCCTTAAAAAGATTTAATACTTATTATTTGCCACTATTTGCTGCAGTGTTGGGATCTCCAGGCTTCCTTTGATTGCTCTGAATTTTTCCTCTTCTATTCTTTTAATGTGCTCTTACGTTTTTCTGTATTTTTTTCTTTACATTGTCACAGAATCACAGGATGGTCTGAAGGGTTGGGAGGGACCTCAAATCCCTGCCATGGGCAGGGACAACTCCCACTGTCCCAGGTTGCTCCAAACCCCAATGTCCATCTTTCAAAGGCACTGTCTAGGACCAGCTGACTTCTCAAGCTCGTTTGTTTTTTGTTTCCTCTTCTTGTGATTAATTTCTTATGCTCCACAACATATCTGTTCATCTGCCCAGCCCCACGTTCCATCCAACATGAGTTTGCTCAGGGGGCCTGAGCTCCTCAAAAATCCAGCACCGTATCCTCAGCATTTGATCCACCAGAGATTCTTTATTTCTTCACTTCCTAATTTTTTTTTTTTTCTGTTAAAACTTGCCAATCATCTGCTCATGGAGTTCAGCACTCCTCTCACTTTACTGTAATATTTTTACTCAGAGTCTCTCTTGCCTGGTTTAACAGACAATATTAAAAATGCCAACTGCTTCACAGCCATTTATTGTTTGAAATAAATCCATCTTATTTTTTATTTCTCTTTTACTGGCTGGCCACATTGCTGGAGGACACAGAATGAAACCTGAGTTATACTCTCAAATTTGAAGAAAATATCAGTTTTGGTAGGGAGTTCAACTCCTTCATTCTGCCTCTGAAATTACATTATTAGGTCAATTTACTTTTGTTATTGCATTCTCTTTCTTGATCATTTTAATCCAAGGCATCTGGCCCAAATCTGTTACATTCAGTGCTGGGTTCTGGTTCAAAAAGAAGTGATCACAGACATGCTGACTCATGTGGAAACTGCTTGAAAGCTCAGATTTTATTAGGCTTTAAGACTCTTACATTGCATTTTAAAAAAGCATTGTGCTAAGATTATAAAATAAGGAACTCAAAAAAAAAAAAATAAAGAAATTAGAAAGTTTCAGCTTTTGGAGTAGAAGAAGAAAGAAAGGTGTAAAGTGAGAAGGAATTTCAGGAGAAAAAAAAGCATAATAGCAAATGTTTTAAGAGACTTACTAAAGCATAGGCTCATGAACTGAGAATGAAATGGAAAGGCACTTGGGGAAATCAGCCTTATATTCTGATTATTTGGAGCACATGGGAACACTTTTCAGCTGCACCAGTGTAGATTAACTGGGTTTTTTGAGGGCCATGTATGACACTCAACACATGGAGAAAGGTATGAGATTATCCCCTGTTGTACCATTAGGTGATACCAAAAATAAATTTAAAAAAAAAAAAAAATGGGGGGAATAAAGGTAAGTTGATTGACTTAGACCTTGAAGAAGTAAAATTATTGTCCATGGTGCCAGCACACAGTGGGAGGACCAAAGCTTCCCCATTTTGCTTTGGTGTGTTGCTAAATCAGACTGGAAACAGAAAGTGTTCTAATTATTTTCTCCTCTGTTTTATTTGTTTTTTGTTTGGTTTGGGGGGGTGTTAGTTGGTTTTGTTTGTTTGTTTGTTTATTTTTTTGGGGGGGTTAGTTGGTTGGTTGTTGGGGTTTTTTTAAATTTTAAATGGTTTGGGAGGATTATTTTTTTTTGAGGGGGTGGGTTGGATTTTTTTTTTTTTTTGAGCAGGTAGGTTTTATTGGTTGGTTGATTGGTCAGTTAGCTGATTGTTGGTGGGGTTTTTTTTAAATTTTAAACTGTTCTGTTTAGGTTGACCTGCTCATGCCTACAAAGATCACTGGGATAATCACCCAAGGAGCTAAGGATTTTGGCCATGTCCAGTTCGTGGGGTCCTACAAGCTTGCTTACAGCAACGATGGGGAGCGCTGGAAAATATACCAGGATGAGAAGCAGAAGAAGGACAAGGTAATAAAGCAAAGAGAAAAATTAGTGATTTGTTTGCAGGTTATTTCTTTGGGTTCCAAGCACATGGGATCCCACAGGTTGGAGTCAGGATAAGTCAAAGAGTCACCTATTGGCATTCAGAGTGCAGTGAAATCACACCTACCAGTGCCATGCACCTGGTTTAATGCTGTTAAATATGGGGCATAAAACTTTACAGTTCTCCATTAATCAGAGGTATTTCTTCATTTAACTCTAGAGCAGAAAGTGTAGAAATAGCAGTGTGTTTGTACATGCAAAAAAAAAAAGTGTTTCAGTGCATTTTTGGTTAAGTATGGACTATTTTCAGTGATTTCCTGTGAAGCACATCCTTGTTACCCATTTTGGACAGTTCTTGGGGGTTTTTTTTTGTTTTTTTTTTCTTCCTGGAAATTAATAGCTAGGGTTACAAATACCCACTGAAAATATTGTTTTTATTATTCTATAAATGAATAAGAAACATAAAAAAAGTTTTGTAACTTCCTCTGCAAACGTTTAATGAGAGGTGTAGGGAAAGTATTGGTTTACTGATTGATTTACCTGGAAGCATTTAACTTTTCTCTCATTATTCATCATATCTTTCCTTTAAACTGCATAACACTTTTATACTGCAAAAACCT
This sequence comes from Sitta carolinensis, assembly GCA_032173965.1. Classification (NCBI taxonomy): domain Eukaryota; kingdom Metazoa; phylum Chordata; class Aves; order Passeriformes; family Sittidae; genus Sitta; species Sitta carolinensis. The sequence goes on along the minus strand of CM063313.1, from coordinate 69,764,905 downwards.
GAATTTCATAATAACATCTGTTAGGAAAAATATTACAGCATATGTGTCGCTTAGGGAAATTAACCAAGTTAACCAAGATGACAAAATGTGAATTATTTATCGAATGTCTTAGTGAGGTTTTGCCTGATTGAAACAAAAGATAAATTTATTGAAATACCAGATGGCTGATGCGTCTGATAACATCTCAAATCTGGATGTTCAGGGTGATAAATGCTCAGACTTCCACTTACATTTCTTGTATAAATAAAAGTTCTCCGGGAAATAAACTGACATATTCTTCCCGTAAGCCAATTAAATTAATTTTCTTTCCAACAGTGAGAAAACTTCTGATATGCATCGAAATGTGTTGTGTGAGTTCAGGGAGATGTAATGATGAGGGGTTAGACAACTGCATCTCCCACACTGCACAGATTTTAACTGACTGAATGCCCTGGATTAGGGACATGTGTCCCAAATTACTGGATTAAGTGTTTGCACGGCTGTATGTGTCTGCATAGTGCCTGCTATCCACACACTGTGAATTCCCACTCCTGAAACACAAATTTCACCCCTCACTGTGGCTTTAACCCAAACCGAGACTTTTTTCTCCTAAAGGATTTTATATTTTAGGAAAATCAGTTGGTTTAGCCACCCGGCACAGAAGGTTCTGGCACCAGTGATGGTGGAAGTGTCTGGTGTAACTGGCTGTCAGATAAAAATAGGAAACAGCTCAACTTTCACAGGCATACCACAAATGCGTTCAATTTAAGTGACAGAGAGTGGCTTCAGTACTTTGTACACATCCTATTTTAAATCTATGTTGTTTATAAAAAGAGAGGGAAAAGTTCTGCTGTGAAAGAAGTTTCTTCTCTGAGCCAAACCTGTGCTGTGAATGCTTGCATTTATTTTACTGCAAAGGAGAAAATGAGTTGGAGTCCCTGGTGATAGCACAGTCACAGCAAATCTAAAAGAAAATGCATTCTGACTTAAAGTACTGTTCCAGTCCACATTTGTTTGTCCCATTGGCCAAAGTAATTAAATTGTTTCTGCCTTCTTCATCAGATGGACTGTTAATTGCTACACGCATATTCCATTAGGGACAATGGAAAACTCTTAATTGCTGTTTCATTTAAACACATCACACCCTGTATTAATTAACATCCCTGGGAATAAAATAGATGCATATGATTATGATTCTTTAACACGTCAAGATCAATTAAAAGCACAACAAGATCAAATGCACTTCACTGGAAATTAGAAGTTGGGATTTACGAACCAAAATCTGTACAAAATAAACAAGTTCACTCGACTTTGAGTCTAGACCTCAGCTTTTGATACACAAACATCAAATTAAAATATCTGTGTTTGGGGTGTTTTTTTTTATCTAAATCACAAACATCAAACTAAAATATGTGGTTTTGGGGTGTGTTTTTATCTAAATCACAAACATCAAACTAAAATATCTGGGTTTGGGGTGTTTATATCACAAACATGCAGGAAATTTAAAAGTTTGATGACACAGTCTGACTTTCCAGAGTCACTGAACTTGGCAGAATTTTTTAGGATGTAGGACTGGAAAGAGTCTCAAGACAGCACTTAGGGATGCACATTTTGACCTCCACAGGCATTGTTGTCCTCCCCTCCTATGCCCTCAGCATAAAATGGGATTCAAGAACCCCCCCAAGCCCATTCCTCTCACCTTGGAGTAGGTGCAGACAGTTAAATTTCAGAGCTAGAGCTTAATTCATTCACCTGTCCTTCACCTCAGACAAGGCTTCACCATCCTCTATCAGATTATTATTTAATATGTTCCAAGAGACAGATCGTGATGAAAATTCTATAAACAGTCAGCTCCAGTGTTTAGATATCCTCTAAAGTGGAAAGGTGCTTATCCTCCTTGCTGCCAAACACCCACCCTGCCCTCAGAGGACACAAAAAACTGATTTTATCTTCATTTATTTTCTTTTTGTTTCGGTTGGAGTACGCCAACCTATTTCTTCTCAGTTTCCATCATCCGTTCCATGACTGACAATGCATAAATTTGTTCAACCAGAGGAATGGAATGTCACCCAGGAAACACTTTTTGACACCAAACCCCTCCTCACCACTTCAGCTGGGTGGATGCAGTGCTCCCATGGGATTTTCCCACTGGAGAGAAACCCTGGCCTGTGTGCACTGGGACAGAAATATAGATAAAAATAAAATCACAGGGAGAAAAATACTGTACCTCATCCATGAGGAACAGCACCACTGGTCCTGTCTGACATTACCACATTTGCATAGGGCCCACTGCAATTTCTTTATCTTAAAGTAAGATAAAAGATTTGCTCCCAAAAGCAAGAAAACTGTGGAATAAACCAAGTTTTCATAGCAAAATGAAAATTCTGTGAAACATTGCATCTGTTTTCAGAGGATAGAGAAGGGAGGCAAAAGGTAGATACCAAGAACTGTCAACAGCAGCAAGCATAAATTATTCATATTTTGCTCTCATTAGCTCTATTTATTAACTGAACATCTTGATTTATTCTATGAAAGAAAGATTTCTTATTTCTCCTGCAGGTTATTTAGTCACCCTATATTCATCCTGTGATCCTTGTTTAACCATCAAAAAAAAAAAAAAATTAGGGTAGAGGTGGTTCCAAAACATTTCAGTAAAAGGAAGACAGGATGAGAGGAAAAAAACCCCAAAATTTATGAAAAGCACTGACAAAAATTATGGAGATATAGGTAAGAATGATTTGTGAGGGAATACTGTCACTTTGTAATGAAATTGTGACTTTATAATTTAGGCAAGAGCTGACCCAATCCCATCTGGTTCTTAGCAACTCACTGCTGATCTGTTTACAGGGTGAGTCCTAACACATCAGCAGATCCCACTGAATTCCTGGAGCTGTTCACTTATCCCTCCTCATCAGTTTTTGAAGTTCATTTACAAAGGAGAAAATGGCTGGTCTCTTGTATTATGCTGTATACAATGAACTTTATTTTATTTCTATATTTATATAAATACATAAAATATCATCTCTTGCACACTGCAGCCTGCAAATTGGGTCAATCCTTAACAAAACAGTGGTTTAGAGGAGAAGGAAATAGGGAGTTCAGTTTTTGCACTGTTTCACATGGAAAAGCTGTTCCAAGAGCAGTGTCTCCTGCAGCTCCTGCTTGGCTTCTGCTATTTTAATGGCCAGTCATTTCATTTCACATCTGTGCTGAATTCCTGTGAGTGCAGACAAAATGTTACTTGGAGGGGAAAAAATGAAAAAGAAAAAAGAAAAAAGTAAATGGAGCTTTCTCATTCACTTTAAATACTCCGAATGAGTTGCCTGGAAAAAAATATGAAAGCTTTGCCTGTTGCCTTCAAGGAGCAAAATAAATTACATTGCAGGCTGTCAAGTAGGAAGAAAATATATTCTAGAAGCAGGACCAGAGCTAATAGCTATCTTGTTCTTCTCAACTAGAGGTCAGTAGCTCACTGTGCCTCCAGAGCTGAGGACATCCAAACCAAATCTGACCTTTTTTATTTTTTTTTAACTGTTTCTTTTTTTTTTTTTTTTTTTTTTTAATCACATTCCACATGTGATTTATAAATTGCACAGGCTGCTGTAGGTAACTCAAGGCCAGCTGCAGTGTCAAATGGCATTTCAGAGGCTGTTTTTTTTTACAGGAAGATGAGAACATTTGAAAGTAGCCTAAAGGAGTCTGGCAGTCTGCAGCACTGCCAGTCATCATCAGCCATCAGCAGTGCAATTAACTGCAGGTAGACAATACCCAGTATGCAAATGGCCACTGGGTTTGTGCACAAAACGATGAACTAATTATAATTTATGCATTTATGAATGTACAGCCATTGCCAGGGTGAGAGGAGACAGGAACATACTTATTAAAGAAAAGTTGGGTCATGTCAGGTTAAAAATCTTTCTGCTAGGTTTGCTAATGGTTTTTTTCTGATGATGTTTAGTTATTACAATAGCTGATCTAAACTAATAGATTCAACTCCTACATATAATCTACATACTTGGCACAGGTAGTGAATTATTATTTTTAGTGATATTACTTAAATTATTGCTATTTGATAATATTATCTGCAATAATAGTTGTAATTTCTAATCTAAGCGACATTTTTATCTGCACTGGTTTAAATTACAAGCGACTTCCACTACTCTGAGCTGAATTGTCAATATTTGTGTCAGTTGAAGACGTAGCTATGCTCATTTCAGGCGTGCCCTCAGCACACACCTTTCCCCCTCACACCACACCAAAAGCTGGAGGAGGACAAAATGGGCAAAAGGCAAAATTCTCATACTAGCATCCTACCCTGAATTTCTGTAAGCATTTCTGGAGGCAGGTTGGTCTTCAAAATATTTCTCTTTTTGGCTTTGAACCTCCTATAAGCCATGTATAGTGGATTAAATGCACATTTTTATGGCACCAACACATAGATCAGACGGGAAAGACAGTATGAGAATGTGAGAGTATGTTTAGCAAGTTTAAAAGTTTTATCTTCCTCTGTCTGTTCTGAACTTGAAGAAATAATAAAGGCAGTGTAAAGATATTCATGGATATGATATGTATGCACTTTATGTACAGTAACCAAGGGAAAGAATATCTTTTTCTCCTCTTAATCACTCCTAAAAATGCATGTGCCCACAAACACATGCATGTGCCACTTCTATTTTTCTGATTATTGAGATGTTCTGCACTGAAGCAAACTCCAAACAGGAGCCATGACTTCATAAAATATTCTTTCTATAATATGAGCAGGATTAATTGCTCCACAAAATAACATTTTTAAAATATTCTGCTCAGTGTGACAGCAGACAACATTCTTTTTCCCAAGCTACTAATCCTCAGGTATTTCTCCTAAATTATTCTAGTTTAGAACATTTTTCTTTTTAAAATTCTAATCAACCTACATTGTCATTATCTGGATTTTTTTGCTAATGCCATAAAATACTTCGTTTACATTGAAAAATCTCACTGAATGTCTGAAACCAAGACATTCAAATTGCTTGCTGGACACAAATATAAACAAGAATTGTCTGTTTTTCAGACTTTTCAGCCGAGAATAGCAGTACCCATTTTCCTGGCTTTCACTCTTTTTTAGAAAAAGTAATAATGAATAAAGTTATCATATTTATAAGTACAGCAGCACACATTTTTTGGCTTTTTTTTTATTATTATTATTATTAGCTGCTAGAGACTGAGCTACAGAGAAGCCACACATGGGTGTGGAGGGTCTGTGTGTGTAAAACTGCTGGAGCTGCTGAGTAAATATTCCAGCAAGTTACACCTTTTGGGTGTGCAGACTGACATAAATAGATACAGACACTAAAATCTGAAACGTTCTACAACAGGGGTCATTAAAAACCAGGAACTTTTTGTACAAAAGTCACCTCATAACGTGGCAGACACTGGTTTTGGGGAGGGCACAGCTCTGTCCAAAGGAAGGAGCGTTCTTCAGTAGATGACCAGAGAGCTGGAATGATGCCTTAGGATTTTGGGGTTTATATTTTCCATGTGTTTGTAACCCTGCAGTTCCTCAGTGTGTAACTGTAAATTCCACATTCAGTGTCTGGGTCAGACACAGCAATTCCTCTGCAGGCTGGGGATCAGGGACACCTCACTGCCTCAGGGCCAGCAATGGGAACAAAAGAGAGCTGGGGGAGCAGAATGGGGTAAATGGCTTCATTACCTGCAGCTGTAACTGGGAGATGAACCCCCAAATTTATAAAAGTGTGAAAATCCCTCACCGTGCTCCCGTTCAGGTGTAGCCCCTGGAGGGTTTCATCCACCTGAAGTGCACCTGAGGAACCTGCCAGCAATATAACCACTTGTTATCCCCTTAACTTTGTCCAGCCTCTGTTTTTAGGAAACACCAAAGAGGCATCAGCAGAAGTAAGGTTTTTATTCTTCCCTAGTGCCCTTTCCCAGCTCTGATTTTATTGTTTTTTTTCCCCTGTCCGTGTCCTTAATAGCTCCAGCTGCTTTTCCCCCTCGCAATTTATCTGCTCTTTAGCAGTGGTTAAAGGCTGTGGAAGCTGTGCCAGGGTTTAATTATGTGTTGAAGGGGGAATTTTGACCTTTAGATGTCTCTGGACGACCCTGCCATCATTGCCTGTCCCCTCCTGGCCCTGCTGAGGGGACACTGCAATATTGCCTGCTATCGATTTTACCCACGCCACTTTTGGTTTTATAGACATCTACAGTATCTCCTCTCAGCCTGGAGAGGCTCATCTGTTTAATAACTCCCAAAAAAACCCCTTCTTCTGGCTGCTTCTTGCTCTGTGCTTGCTGGTTTGGCAGGAACAGACCTGTGCTGAGAGCTGAAAGTGAAGGTGTATACTGACATATTGATAATTTACATTCTGGTCTTCATTTCTTCAGCACGAGTCACCCTGGGGTTATTTTATCATTGGGAATTTATTTTTTTATTTTTTTTTTTTTTACATAGAGAATTATATTGTAATTCCAACATCAGCCTCTGAAATTTTAAAAAATCTTCAGAGTCTTCAGAGGTATCATAAAAATGCTCAGAAACAAACGTGAGGAATAGTCATTGAAAGGTATCAGCTTTTCAAGCGTTTTAATTGCTTTGGTGGTTTATTTAGTATTGACCACCTGGGCATAAAGCAACAGGTAGGTAATGAAAAATTACTTTTATCTGCAGAAATAGCTTTATTTTCTAGTGATAAGTCATGCTTTGTCCTTTGTCCTCCATACCCCTTCCAAATTCCTTTGACTCCGTTAGTGAATTGTGGCTAAAAGAAAATGAACAGTGAGAAAGGATACAGTTTTTCCCATAGGAAATTTTCCATGGGGTCAGAAAAAAAGAAGAGTAAATTTCTGTTAGAATGTTATATTTCAAGCAGATCACATTTGTGGATGCTGACAATGCTTCCACTACTTTCTGATGATTTATTTCCCTAAAATCCTTCTTCTGATCTAGCACATTTAGTTAATTTCTTGAAAGAAGATCTTGACTCTTGAAGGAAAGCGTATTTCATATTTGCATAAAATAACCACTGAGACAGAAGAGTTAGACACCAAGTGATAATGAAATCATGCATGAATTAAAAATAAAATTTAATTCTTGTTTTCTTGCTGTAAGTAAATGACATAATCCTCCCTCCTTCAGCTGTATTTGTTGCTGCTTTTGCATCACATCATTTTATTTATCCTGCATATATATATATATAGATAGATGTGAGCACTGGGGCTGTAGAAAAGTTCCTTTGTCTAGCCTGGCAAAAAATATCATCAGATATTTTACGTGCTTCTGCAAGAAATCAAACTTTTTAAGGAAAAAAAAAAACAAAACACTTCTAAGCTTTCCTATCTTCATTTTGGGTTTTGGGATGTGCCAAACTGTAATTTCAATTATGAATTTAGTTAAGTTACTTGTTGCTATAAATTAAATTGGATTTGAGCTGCAACCCTTGTTAGCCCAAGCTCCTGCTGATTTTTGTATCAGCACTGTACTTGGGCAGCAAACAATTTTCCCTGTGCTAAATAATTTTGGTTGTTTTGAGGGTTTTTTTTCCCCTTAGACTCACAAAAAATGTTTCTATGGTCATTTCCTCTGCTACTTTATCCACCTATCAGAATTCCCACATCCTTTTATGCTCCCACCTCTGTTAATGGCAAACAAGAAGGGAAATTCATCACTTGTAAAAGAGGATCACCTGGGGAGGGCACAGATTTTATTCAATGACCTGAAAGGACAGCACTGGAGAAAAGCTTCCAAAATCCAAAGAGGGGCAGCACATAAAGCTTTGTGAACATGTCACAAAGGAACAGAGTCGGGGCTAAAATGTTAGATCAGCCACCTTGGGCTTCAAACTCTGATATTTTCCAAAGAACTTCTAGGAATCCTGTAATTCTGCATTAATTCAGTCATATAAGCACTTCTCCAGGAGGTCCATATTCTTCTCTGCATGATGCAAACGACAGTCATTCATTTCCAGTCAAAAAGCCATCACGTTCAGTTTTTACAAATGAGAAGTGAATTGGCTGACATTTTAAGAGAATGAACATTTCCCATAAAAACTGAAAATAACCCAAGGGGATAATCTGATCATTTTGCCAAAAATTGGTGCTGTGGCCTTTGAATTTAAATAGTGGCTGGCAGGGGAAAAATTTGGCATTGATTTATTGCAGACAGGAGTTTTATAACTCACTTTTGTGTGGGTTAACCAATACAGGTGGAAATAAGATCATAACATGCACTGTATTGTGCTAGGATGTTTTACTTTTATCACAGGCTGATGCCTGTGATAAATTCATCTGCTGACTTTTGTCTGACATGAGAAGATAATATCCTTGATAATCACCAATTTTACAGGGGTTTATATAGTTGCATCCCAGCTACGTTCTTAAGTTATACGATAAAAATTCTTAACTTTAATTATTAATATTGTTTTCTTGGAAGCAGGAACAGGATCTCCTGGGACTAATTTGAGATGGAGCAAATGCCAAGTAAAAAGACATTTAATTTTTTAAATGTCAATGATTTTTGTGTACTTTCAGAGCGTGGCCCTGGTGATACCGTGGCTGAAGCTTTGATTAGAAGGCTCTGCCTGCACCAGGGCTGAGTGTGAATGAATCACAAGGTCTTAGCAGAGGCCGTGGCTCATGGAACCACAGATTTGGGTTGGAAGGGACCTTAAATCTCATCCAGCCCCACCCCTGCCATGGCAGGGACACCTCCCACTATCCCAAGCTGCTCCCAGCCTCAGTGTCCATCCTGGCCTTCCAGGGATCCAGGGACAGCCACAGCTGATCTAGGCACCCTGTGCCAGGGCCTGCCCACCCTCCCAGGAAAAATACCTCCCTGAAACCTAATGCAAGCTTTCTCTTTACCACTTTAAACCTGGAGTTTAAACAGTGTTAAAAGTTGAGCATGATGATAAAATTCGTCATGAATCCAGGGCCAACAGCATTTCACTGTGACCCAGCCTTCTGGAGTCTGGCCTGGAACAAAGACTGGCCAGAGCAAAAGGATGAAATAAGGATTTATTGAAAGGCCTCATTGGGCACACCTGGGCAGCACAAGAGCTGGGCTGGGACACACCCAGGGTGAACCCAAAGTGGTCACAATATGGACACCTGATCACGAGGTCTCACCCTTTGATAAGTTTTGGTCCATTAGTATATTGGAGTTAATTGTCTAATTATAGTTTCAGCTTCTGAAGCTCCATCCTCCTTGTTTTTCCTTCTCGCTTCACCATTGGTTTTGTTCTTGGCCCTGGAAGTTGTCCTTGGTCCCAAGCTGGAGAAGGAATGGTTTTGTCTCCCTACTCTGTGAACAGAGCTTATCAACACTCAATACGAACCCCAAAACTCTCCACCAAAACAGCAGAGTCTAAAAAAACCACAAAAGCCAAAACTCGAAGCATCATGGCAGCCTTAAAACCTCCCCGTTCCTTCTTTGCCCACAGGTGTTCCAGGGGAACTTCGACAACGACACGCACCGCAAGAACGTCATCGAGCCGCCCATCGTGGCCCGGCACGTGCGCATCCTGCCCTGGTCCTGGTACGGCCGCATCACCCTGCGGTCCGAGCTGCTGGGCTGCGCGGCTGAGGACTGAGCCCACCCCTCTCCCGCCCTAGGAGAAGCCCGTAGGATGCTGAGTGGGGTTGTTTTTCCATGAACCAGTGCTCGCTCATCTTTATGGTAGGCCGCTAGCTGTCTTTCGCCAGGAGGTCTAAGCCTGCCCTTTTAAAACAGCCCGATCCGAGTTCTTTTTGCCCTTCGAAATCCGTTGGTGTTGTCCCTTCTGCTGTGGAGTTGTCCTCCTAGTCCTCCTCTGAGTTGTTGGCCACTGAGTTGAAACACGTTGAGGGAAAAGAGAAAACAAAAAGAAAAAAAAAAAAAAAGGCAGCATCCTTTTTACAAGGGGAGAGAAATAGTGTGATGAAGCTCGTTTGCAGCTTCAGGAGCATTGGGCTGATGAGTTCTCCAAAAACTATACCGTCATCTTACTTGCAAAAAGTGATACTGCAGCTTTTAGCAATAAGTTTACTTGGGGATGACTGCATTATAGTAACTGTGCCTATCAAACACTGTCAGTTCTTACGACATGTATTTTGGGAAATTCTCCGTGGTACTGTAAAGCACGGTACCTGTGATGTTACAAGCTACCTTCCACCACTTTCATCCAGACAGCAGAGTCCAAGCACCTGAGATTTTTCCTAACTGCCCCATTTTCCTTCTCTATTTTGCATGGTGTAGACACGGCCTCCACCTTTTCTGTTTAGCATCACACTGCTGGTGTTGTTTTCTTCGGAAGATGTCACCTGCTTGCATATGTAACCAAATCAGTGTGTTAAGAAGTTAATGAATTTGCCAAAGCTTATGAATTTTCAAACTTTCTGCATTTTTTCACGGAGACTGAGGTGAGGCACCAGTGTGCTTGTGGTGTTTCATTTGGGTGCCCACAAGGTGCATCAGAAATCCCATTCCAAGATGATTTGTCCAGGGGTGAGCGCACAGCTCCAGACTGTGACCAGCCCACCCAATTCCTGCATTCACAAACACTCTGAATTCCTGCGAGGAGGAAAATGTGGGGTGAAGGAACCAGGTGCTAAAAGACACACAGGAGGAATAGCTCCCTTACTGCCAGGAAACCCTCTCTCTTTAGGCTCTTCCCAAAGTCACAGCTCTCCTCCCCAAAAAAGTACACCAAAGCCTGGCCCTTGTCACTCTCTGCTCCTAAAAAGTCTTTTCAGGCACACATCAGTGAGCCACGAGGAGGCTGTTTCCTATCACACCCCATCTACAGGAATGCTTCACACACAGCATGATAGCAGCCCCAGTTTTAAAAGTAGTTTTTAGGAGGAAAAGTGGAGCAGCAATGGGGCATTCTGCCCCGTGCCTCAGTTTCCCCTGCTGATTGGATAACAATACCAGCCTTTGAAGAGCAATCCAAGTTCCCTTGGAGTAAAGTGCTCTGTGACTACAGAGTTAGAAAAGCACCTCAGTCTGAAAAAGATCCCGGGACAGGGAGAGAGGGGACATTTTTTTTTCTGTTACCTGAAACAACAGCACTTGGGATTACTGCCAACCTTTAAATTTCATCACATGCTGATGTGGAGAGAAAGAGAGAATGAGAGAGAGAGAGAGAGAGAGATGAGCTGCATGTTTTAGCAAATGTCACTGACCTTATATTTTCTGTCACTGTTCCATTCTCACCAAAACTCTGAAGTATGAACTTGGGCACTGCTTCCCAGGCCAGCAGCTAGCTGGCCCACAGTCTGCAAAGGGCAAAGTTTACCTTGGAAACAAAATGGTTTGGATTTCAAAAAAAAAAAAAAAAAAAAAACCCTGCATTTAATCACACATTCTCCACCACAGACTAAATATGTATTATCCATTGAACTGTGAAAGACTCTAGAATAGCAGCCAGGAATTTTACATACAAGAATTGGGGATATAATGGTGGCGGTTTTCTGATAGTGTCACTTAAACTGTCACATTTTAGCAAACAGAACACCCTGCCTCTACAAAATGACTTAATCCTTAAACTGTATTTATACAAGTATTTATTTTATAAGGCTTAGACATTTAAAGACTTCTAAAGAAGAGTCCTGTAAAGGTAAAAGTATGTGTAAGAAATGTTGAGGTCCTGTGCAACACTGCTAAGTTTGTTCTTTATTTTTTACTTTGTGCTGCATAACAAAAGCCACTAGACTGTTACTGTCTTGTCTGTAACTGTGTTAACAGCATTCCTTAATGATGTATATATGGAGTGGTCTTCAAGCAAAAGGAGCAGTTTTAAAGAGAAAGTCAATCACTTTGGTGGTACTCCTAACAAGAAAACAAAAATCTGAATAATGGAGGACAAGTCTATCCCCACATTATTTACTGCTTATATTTTGCAATTTAGGCTTTAGGTTAAAAAAAAAAAAAAAAGAAAAAGAAAAAAGCTAGTAATATTTATCTCTTTAGGGTGTGCACACACAATACTTTAAGAAGTTTAAATGCATTTTGCTATTATGGGAGAGCAGTTGACCCTGAATTTAATTACAGATATAAAGAACAGCGTCTAGATATTTCACTAGCTGACTGTATCCAAAAATCAGAAGGCCATTTCAGGAAATTAGACTGCCTAGTTTAAAAACTGGGGTTAATAATCTTTTGAAATATTTGGTTTGCGCTCTTAATGTTGGGAGTTCCTTTTCATGTTATTCATCTTCCGTGATTTCAGCGTTGCTTTCAAATTAATATTTCTCGATTTAGTAAATTAATTGTAATCCCTTTTTCTGCATATAGATTTTTAATGTAACGTAACACAGTAGTTTTAATTTGGTATCAATTTTGTGTTATTTTCACCCCCATGTCCTGTGTCAGCTGCCAGCAGTCTTTACAACCTGCAAGGATAGCTCCATACCTTGTGATAATACTCCATGATAATTTATTAAAAAGTCATGTAACTGATGCCCTTACAATTTCAACTCTCATGCTATGAGTTTTCTAAAATTACATTGCTCCTTAGCTACCAAAAAACCTTCTTGGAATGGCATTTCCAGCACCAAATTCTGCTCCCAGTGTCAGCAGTATAGCTCTTGGTTTAAGTGGAATCCTCCAGATTTAACAAAACAGGTTGGAATCAGATGGGGGGATGAATTAAACTTTTTCCTTTTGAATTTATTTCATTGTCTAGGTGCATACCATTGCCGCAAGGTGCAAGTTATAAATTAACACAACTGTTCTCTCCCAGTGCAAGCAACCAGCCCCAAAAAACCAGAAGTGCAGGAGAGGAGATGTCCCTTTAAGAGGAGACAGAGAAAAGCTCGGAAATGATCCTTGACTTCTGTAGTAATTGTTAACAGTGACATTGAACAAGGCCAAAAGTGTTCTCCTAATTAAATTTCACCCTGAACCAGTTAGGTATTTGTAGGCAGGCTTCACCTTTATGCTGCTGGGTAATGTGCTACGTTTATAGCCTGGGAAATAAAGCACTGGCACGAGGCTCCTTTTTATCGGCATCAAGGGCCCGTCGCCCCCACTGGCTCTGGATCTGAGGTTGACTTTCTCTTTTGGAATGGCTGCATACAAATTAAATGTCAGTTTTGAAGACTTAAGGATACTAAATGAGTGTATCTTTGCTATACAACCAATGTGAACTATAATATTCAGTGCTGGCTTCTGATGTGTCAGTAAGTACAGAAGTATCTCGGACACAAACGACCTTTGCAACCCTTCAAGCTGTGTGATATTCAAATGGTTTTGTATATACCTAAATCATGTAGAGCGATGTAAAACCAGTACGACCTTGTCTAGTCTTCAAACTTAACAATAAAACTTTTGAAAAATGAGGTGGTTTTCTTGAAGCCGTTGTTGTGTTGCAACACCTTGAGGGGGGCACGGCTGATCTCACTGGTGGCAAATGTGGAGATATGACGTGGATTCATCAATCCTCTCCTGGATTCATCCAAGAGGTCTTTGTGGTAGGTAAGTTTGTTTCTGGCAAAATCAGCTGTTGGTGCTGTGCTCCCCTTAATATTCTCCCTTTGTTCTTCCAGATTAAAAAACCAAAAAAAAAAAAAAAAAAAACAAAAAAAAAACAAACAAAACAAAAAAAAAAAAAACAAAAAAAAAAAACCTGTAGCTTTGAACGACTCCAAAAATATTATTTTCCCACTGCTCTCTGGATGAGCACCAGAAATGTAAAATGACAGTTTCATTTCCTGTAAGTCAAATTTCTTTGGATATTTATCAGTCCTTTTCCTCTCCCCTCTACTCCTGCATAGGCAAATTAATTTCTAGAAGATAAGGAGTGGCTGCAGCCTAGACCTGCTATGAGGTGCCACAGCAGAGCTGGTGTTTGCTCACACCCTTGACCCTTTTTTATTTCCTGTGCAGTCTGCTCCTCAAAGTCTTACATCGTTTGACTCTATAATTTCAATTTCTAAAGAAGCTTATAGATTAAAGTAACGTGTGGAAAAGCCATTCACTTCCAAACAATTTAAGCAATTAATTTGCAAAAAGATACTCTGTTTACTGAAGAGAGATGAAGCTTCAGTGGTTTACACCTCGAATGAGCCTATAAATTCTCATTCTTTTGTTTTATAATGGTTTCAGGTTGTGTGTATGTAAAATGGATTTTCTCCAAAAATCATTTTTTAGAGGCAAAACCCATCCACAATCACTGGTGACAATGTCTGTCCGACACGCAGTCTCAATACTCAACACTCACTACAGCATGTTGTCTTTCATCAGAAAAGTCACAAAATTGCAAATTTCCCTTATCACATATCTCTACCAGACACAAAAATGAGAATGCAATGCTGCACACAAGAAGAGGAATGCTTTTGGAGGATGATGGTTGAACATTAGCACTTCAGTCATAAAATTCTGCATCTAGAAGCTTGCTAACTATTGGTTATAATTTGCAACTCTTTCACAAACCATGGGGGCTTTTCCTGAGGAACTGGAAAGTGGGTTTTCCTCATGTTCTTCATAACATATATCCCTAGGAATTCTAGTGCAGACAACGAGAGAAAACAATGAGTAAATCTCTTCAGAATAGCAGTTATTTATCTATGTCCATCCTCCTATATCTGTTACTAATGGGCTCAAGGGATTAACATGACTATCAGCACCCTACATCGTCATGAAATAAGTGAAATAAGTGTCTGATACTTCTGTGGTAAACACAATGGCACTTATTTTATACCTTGGATTTAATAGCAGGACATCAATCTGCTTACTTAGTGATTACTAAGTGCCTTGTGATCACTTAGTCTTAGAAATCAAATAGTAAAAATTATAAGATCATTTTTAAACAGGACTTCTAAATAAAGATCATTTTACTAATCCCAAAGCCTTTATTTTTGTAATAAAATTTCATAATTTTCTTAATACTTTAGAATGCAGAAGACTGCTTTAAATTAAGAACCTAAAATACAAAAACACAGAATTGCACAAAACTTTGTTGCGCAGCTTTACGATTGCATTTATCGCAAACTAGCTTTCAGTGATGCATATATTGTTATAAATATGTATTTTTAAATTCCTCTGAATGTGAGAACATGTCCTGGACTCACAATTTATCTTGTTAGGAGTGCAGCAACGTGTATTTTACCAGTGTATGCGAGTAAGAATAACTGGGGTTTTACGTAGTTTGCATAAAAATGGAAAAATGCTTCACGTGTGTGGGGGTGTACAGGAAGCATGAACCACCTGGTGAAGCACAGGTGGGGCACAGGAGGTGGGGAGGATGGCCAGAGCCTCTTCGTCACAATAATATTTCTGTCTCTGGTTTGCCAGCTGGTGGGCTGCAGTTATCTGAGGTCACACATCAGATGATGGGTCAGCAGGCACACTTCTCACTAGACAGAGGAAATCAGCCCTCAAAATGCACCAGGGAAGGCCACTAACTATTTGCATCAGACTGGAAAATCAAAAGCAGACTAAATTAATGTGTTTGTTACCTGGGATGCTGCGAGAGGTCGATAGGGGCTGTGGAGAAATGTATTGTGCTGCCTTGGCCACAGTAAATTCAGCCAAGTACACAGACTGCATAAAATATACATGTGATGCATTGCAGCAAGATCAAAAAGCCCTTAAGAAGTGATACATGCTATTTTCTGATGAAAGTGTCAGTCTGTGGTCTGGCTGGGTGGATTACCCCCCTGAAGTTCCCTGAAGAGCCTCAGTCACAGGCTCTTTGGGAAGGACAGGCAGGGCACGCAAGGAGGGGGTGTCACTTCTCATCAAAGACCATCTGGAGTTCATGGAGCTCTGCTGGGATGGGTGAGGAGATGACAGAGAGGTCACAGGGAGGGCAGGGACAGGTGATGGTGTGGCAGGGATGAGCCACAGGGCAGGGACAGGGTGGCAGGGTGGCAGGGATGTGCCACAGAGTGCAGGAAGAGTCGATGAGCCCCTCTGTGGACAGGAAGGAGCAATTTTGTGCCCACAAGCCCTGATCCACAAGGAAGACTTCAACCATGCCAAATGAGAATCATGGGTTGGTGTTACTGTGACGCAGATAGAAACACACAGCAACACACACAACAGGTGTTCAGGCAGAGAAGAAGAAAGGAAGAAGATTCTAGTTTATTGTTGACTTCTTATATATAAGTTTCTGGACAGTGATCGGAGATTGGACAGAGAAGTTCCCACCTCTCCATCCCCACTGGTCACTTGAGAAGTCCATCAGGTGAGATCTTTTATAAAGGAATGTAAACATGATTCTTGTTTATCTTACAATTCATGAGAACTGACTCCACTATACTAAAACAAATCAGAAGGCTGATTTTCAGGGACAACAGGTTGGGTTGGGTTGGGTTGGGAGAAAATTTAAAAATTATCTAATCCAACTCCCTGCCTTGGGCAAGGACACCTCCCACTGTCCCAGGCTGCTCCCACCCCAATGTCCAGCCTGGCCTGGGGCACTGCCAGGGATCCAGGGGCAGCCACCCCTCCCAGGGAACAATTCCTGCCTAATAACTAATAACTAAACCCACCTATCTTTTCTTCCTGACTTCCCAAAAACTAAACCTACCAAGAGGGGCTGTGGTGGCCATGAAACCACAAGATCTAAACCACAAGATCCTTTGGGTAGTAAGGAAGGTCTAAAAGTGCAATGGCCTGGACTTAAGGAGAGGAGAATTTGGCCTCTTCAGGGATCTGCTTGGTCAGGTATGGGTTTAAGTCCAGGAGGGAATCCGGGTCCAGTAAAGCTGTTTAATATTCAGTGATCACCTCCTCCAAACTGAGGAGCAAAACATCCCAACAAAGAGAAAATCAAACAGGCCAGGAGTCCTGTGTGGGTGAACAAGGACAAATAGAAAACACAAAAATAAAATCTCTAGAGCAGGGAAGAAATCACAGCCAGGCTGGGAGGTGTACTGAGAAGCTGTCCAGGATCGGGATAGGAAAGGCAAAACCCTGATACAGTTAAATCTTACCAGGGACATCAAGGGCAACAAGAAAAGTTTCTGTAGGTGTGTTGGTGACCAAAGGAAAAGTAGGAAAAATGTGGGCCCACTCTGGAAGAAAATGGGAGACACAGGACATGGAGAATGCTGAGGTACTCAACAACTTGCTTCAGATTTCCCAAGAAGTGCTCTGGTTACACTGCCCAAGGTGCAGAAGGTGAAAGGAAGGGCTGAAGAACTGCCCAGGGCAGGAGGAGATCAGGCTGGAGAACATCCAAGGATCCCAAAGATTACCAAGGCCATGGGACCTGACAAGATGCACCCATGAGGGAACTGTCAGGGGAAGTGGGAAAGCCACTCTTTATCACATTTGAAAAGGCATGCCAGTCTGGTGGAGGTCTCACTGACTGTGAAAGAGGAAACATAACCCAGATTTTGAAAAGGGGAATTAAGGGACACCCAGGGAACTACAGGGTGGGTAGTGCCCGTGGGAAGATTCAGCAGATCCTTCTGGAAATTATGCCAAGGCACATGGAAAATAAGGAGATTATTTTTGAAGTCTTCACGTGGCTCCACTAAGGGCAGGTTGTGCCTGAGAAGTCTGGTGGGTCCCACGATGCAGCTACAGCACTGGGGGATGAGGGGAGAGCAATTGGTGTTCTTCCCTCATTTTTCCTCCTGGAGGATGTGCCTGTACTATTTTTGACTTGGAGAAACTCCTTTATTACATGTGACTCATGCTACTATAACAGGTTCACAGCTTCTTTCCAAGAGTGAAAAGGCACAAACAGGGAATTTTTGATTAAGCAATTAAAGCATGGGTTGTTTGTGTAAATATGGAGTGTGCATTTACATAGAGATTTATATATATATATATATATATATATATGCATTTTCTACAGGTCATTTCATATATGCCATATTTCACCTGAGAATGTAGTATTACAAAGATGTTAATTAACCTCATCAACCTAATCTAGCTGTTTTTTGATATATGCTGATATTATTTTCTTCCACTTAAGAAGAATTGGAGAGGATGGGGAGAACCGTGGGTCTTTGCAGGTGTTTTATTTATGTCCCAGTTTGCTACCACAGAATGGTTTGGGTGGGAGGGGGCATTTAAAAGCCCAACAGTCCAAACCCCTGCCATGAGCAGGGACACCCTGAGCCAGACATGTCACTCTGAACTCCATCCAACCTGACTTTGAGTGTTTCCAGGGATGGAGCAGCCACCACCTCTCTCTGGGAAACCTCCTTCAGTGTTTCACAGCCCTCACTGTAAAAAACCTCTTCCTTTAATCAAAATTGGTCCTCTTTTAGTTTAAAACCTTTTCCCCTTTGTCCAGTCACAAATGGTCCTGCTAAAAATTTGTCCCCAGTCGCCTTTCCTTGGAAGCTCGCATGGAAATGGGCAGCATCACTTGAAAGTCAGAAGTGCTGCTTTATTTCAAAGCCATTTTTCCCTTTACTGAGGGATTTGCAAGTATTTCATTCCCATATTTTTCAGGAGCCATCGCTGACCAGCCACCAGAATGAGCGAGGAGGTTTTCTGGTTCACAAAGGTGGGAGTCAGAGCAGCTTCCAGAAGAATCTGACACAATATTTATATAAAATACACATATAGGACTTGCCACTCACCACCTGCATTGGCTGCTCCACCTCCCCTTCATTTCCAGCTCCTGAGCCCTGACAGAAAGTGTTGTTCAGCCGTGGCACTGAGGCCAGCTATTCACAAGTGGCTTTTTCACTCAGTAACGGTCACATTCCCCAAATATTTCTGGGACTCCAAAGCCAGGCTTCCAAACCAGAGCAGCCCAGGGGCTGGGTGTGATGTGGTGAAGGAAAACTCGCCCCTGGTGAGCTGAGCTGGCTGAATGGCACGCACAGTTTACATCTGCAAACACGGAGTGGGCAGCAGGAATGGCTCAGCAAACATGTCCCAGTTAATCCCTTCGTGGCGTAAAAGACTCCAACTGAAACGATGTTTGGGTATTTTTAAAAATGTTTAGCAGTCTTTTTCCCTCGCCTCTGCTGCAGGCATTCCTCTGGTCTGGAAAAAAAAAAAAAAAAAAAAAAAAAAAAAAAAAGCGCATTTGCAGTTAAGTTTTTCTCCAATGGGTCACTTTCTATTTGGATTCGTGTCTGTCATGGGTTGAGAATGCCTGAATGGATGGATATTCTCCTCAAATCCGATAATGGAGTGCTAAAACCCCACAAGGAGATGTAGGGTACTGCTCTAGCATCCCCATCATTCCAGAGGGAAGGGCTGCCTGATACCCCCTTGATGCCACCAGAGAAAAAGCCAGATGAGCAAACACCTTGATATCGAGCAACCATCTCACAGAACCAAGGACCTTGTTTAGGATGAGGGGCAGTGAAAGGTGTGATTGGTGTTCCAGTGTGTGGTGGTGTGATTTCTGGTGGGTGCTGTGCTCCTTTCAGGCCCCCACCCAACAGCTCTGTATCACCAGGGCTCAAAGGAAAGCTCACCTGATTCCTTCACAAGTGATGCTGAAATCGTCCTGCACTGTCTTGTGAAAATCTCCATCGGTATAATTTGTTGGTAAATTGCTGAGGACCCTCTCAGAGCTGCCTTTTTCCCTTATTCTGAGCCCCCTGTGCACCCAGATGATCCTTTTGTTTGTATTCTCATGTCACAGTGAATCAACTGAATGGACTGACAGTTTTGCAGCCCAGATCATCTCCTGAACTGCAGCAGAGGAGTGCTTTGATTGAACAGGCAAGGGCTTATTAGCATTCCTCCACTGTCTCAAGACAGTCTGGACTGGCTCCCCTTGGCCAGTGCAACAGACTTCAAACCAGGGAACGTGTGCATCAGGCTGTGCTGGGGAGAGGCACTTTGATAACCTTCCCTTTTCCCATTTATCATCTCCCCCAGGGGCCTTCCCTCCAGCCCTGCAGTAAAAATATTGATTGTACCAGCCCTGATCCCAGAGGATCTTGAACAGATCCTTAAGGTTTCACTCCAGCAGTGGGGGAAGGCAAGGGTTCAGCAGCCCTTCCCTGGCTGCCCAGCAGAAATTGAGCTCCCATCAGCACCACTCCTGGCAGAGAATTTTATAATTCTCTATAAAGAGCAGGTAAATAATGCTGGTAGAGCCATGCTGAAGGTGACTGCAGCTCCCATTCTGCCTCAGAATCTCTGAGCCTGCCCGTGGTGTTGGCCTGGCATTCTCTCCCTGGCTCAGAGCACACAGAATCTGAAGTGTGGAAGGAGAGAAGCAGGGCTGGGCTGGCTCCTGCATGCAGCTACTCCAGCCACGAGGCTCTGTGAGCTGAGAGCAGCACTGCCAAAAGCAGCATGGGCAGAGTCAGCACTTCCCGTTCAACAGGGCTGTCCCAACCCTGTGCCGCACAAAATTGGGTTTTATTGCTTTTTTATCCAATTTATTTGGACTGAGAATCCATTATGGAGGGAGGGACAGGGAAAGAGGGTAGATTTTCATCTGAACTTAATCCCCAGCAGTCCTGTGACTCTCCAGGTCTCCCTGTGTCTAAGAAATGTGGTCTGGCCCTAAGCGGTTGAGTTACCCCTACCTAAATTAACTTAAATTATTTTTATCACCAACCTGCTTGAAAGACTCATTCATGGGACACAACTCTGGCTAAAATTATTTGAAATGTCAACATGAATAATTCACATCTTAACACACATCTTAACTATTTCGCAGGGGCCTCTTCTTTATCTGTTTTCATCTTGAAACAACCTGATTGCGTGCAGGAGAATTAGCTAGCTTTGAGAACAGGAAAGATCATTCCCATGAATACCAATCCACAGCCTTTATTAAATTGGAGTTAAGGGGCAGTGGTGAGGGTAGGTGTGAGAAGGAGGAAGGGAAAGGAGTGTCTGAATGTGCAAGCTGGAATTTTGAGATTTTTTTTGCAGAAGCAGGAGGAGCAAAGCTGCAAGGAGCACCTTTTCCCTGCCCTCCTCAGGTGTGCAGGTGTGATGGGTTTTTATCATGGGCAAGCGCTCAGGTTTGCCTGGGACTGCTACACAGGCTGCAAAATGCAGAAGCAGGCACAGCTGCTTGACTGGCATCTCTGCCTGCCTCCTCACCGTGACCCTTTTTTTCTATTCCTATTACATTGAAGTCTCCTAACTAATTATTCAGGATCTCAGCCTGCTATGTGATCCTGTTAGCTCCAGGCATAATTGCAAATGAGACAAGAGATCTCAGCTGTGCTGCTCCTTACAGTGGCACTCTGTTCTTTGTCCGATGTTAATTATTCCTTGCAGCTGACAATGAAACAAAGACCAAAGAGTTAATTCTCAGCACAATGAGAAGTCAGTGCTGCTATACGTTCTGTGTTACCCTGCTTATTTACGCAGAAAACACCGTTTGGTTTTGCAGCAACAATACTTGAAAAAAACAGGCACTAGATAAAAGGTGAGAAACATGAGGCACAAAGGAAAACATCAAATTTATTTGCAAGCCAGAGAGGATGTGCCAGAAGCTGTTCTCAGGGATGGTAGTAAGTGAGGCACGGATTTTGCAGGGGTTTTCCCCCTTCTGCCTGCAGCTTTGAAGGTGCCCTCTCCTCTCTGGCACAGCCCTGTAGTGGCCATCACAAGGTGTGGCACAGGACCTGCAGGTGTGTGAGTGACCTGAGGGGCAGCAGGGAGGATGGGAGCACCCTCACCACCCCCTTCCCAACCCTCCTGGGTAGCCAGGACACAGGGATATCTGCCAGAGGTACAGAAATCTGCCCCTTCTTTCCTGGGGAGATCCAAAGGAAAGCCACAGTGTCCCTGCAGGATGGGTCTGCTGGTGTCACTGGGCCTGCCAGCAGTGCCCAGCACACCAGACAAGGATTATTCTTCCATTATTCCTCTCCTGCCTGCCTTGTTCTGGCCCAGTTATGTGGGTGAAGAGTGCAATTCGTCATCTGAAGCCCATCTGATGCTGAAATATAGACAAATGTGTGTGTTTTGCATATCTGTGGGTGCCTCTTGTGCTTGGACTTCACCGACAAACTTGAAGAAAATAATATTAAACATTTCTGTACTTGTACATTATTTGGGTCAGGACTTTTTTACCAGTCCCTCAGAGTCATACAGGTTTTTTCCTCTAGCCTCTGCAGTGCCATCAGCTCTGTGCTCACCTCTGGTTTGTTTCATGCCCCCTTGTTTTCTCTCCTGATTCCATCAGCTTGCATCTCAAAGTCAGTATGTACTGCAGGATTTTAATATATTGTGGACCCTGAAAGGAGTTTGTTGATCTTAATCCAAATTAAATTGGAAGTAAGGAAGAGGAAATATTAGATATCACCTTAGAACAGCTTTCCTGTACCTAAAGGAGTTCTGGAAAGAGATTTTTTTAGGACATACAGCGACTGGACAGGGGGAATTTGCCTTAAACTGAAAGTGGGTAGATTTGGATTAAGTATTATTAGGAAGAAATTATTCCAGGCTGGGCACTGGGGCTGGGAGCACCTGGGACAGTGGGAGGTGTCCCTGTCATGGCAGGGGTAGAATGAGATAATCTTGAAGGCCTCTTTCTACCCAAACCATTCTGTGAACCTATAATCATATTTTCCTGAGAATATTGCCCAGAACAGATGCATCATGCAAACGTACTAATAAAAAATTAAATGTGCATCTAATTCAGGTCTTCCTTTTACTTTCAGTGATGCAGTTTTAAATTCATGAAGTAGCATTTTCTAGTGAAATATTATGCAGACAGCCAAGGCTATTAATGCAGAGGATGACTCTTACGGTTTTCTGGAATGCTATGTAATATTTGAGGATAAGGCTCAGTCCCTCCTGCTGAAGCCATTCCTATTCTTCCATCCTTCTTCAGACATGTTTTGAGAGGGAGGGAAAATGAATGTGATAAATGCAGCAAACAATTACCATCAGGAGAGAGGTTATGCCTTATCCTCACAGCCTGAAGGAAGACAATGAATGCTGAACACTTAAGTCTTTTTTTGCAGCTCAAGTCCCTCTCTAATTGAGGCAGTATTTTGTTCTTTATAAGATATGTGAAGTGCATGTCATAAAATTATGCTCATTATTTGAAAAAGAAAAAAAAAAAAAAGAAAGAAATAACTTGTGCATGATGAAAGGCATTTAAAAGCTAGGCTGTCCTCGAGCTTTATTTCTGTAGGTGAAGTTCTACATCATTAATAATAGGAACTGGGATGGGGGGAGTAAATTCAGATTATTATTTTCTTCTTCTAATCATAATTCTTTATCACATACATTTTCAGAAGTGTCTGATTCTGGATAGTTCATTTAAAAATATTGAGGATTCCTTTGAAGAAAGTATGTGTTCAACATGAACACACTTCCCCTGGTTTTGGATATGTTTTTAATATAACCAAGTGCAACTCTGTTTTAGTAAATTCAAGCTCTACCTTAATAATAATGGAGTGTGTATTTTATTTTTGACTGCTTACCATCTTTACACAATTTATTGCTCTGAAGTCACAAGGAACAAACCTACTCAGAGGAGAAGCTTAACCCAGAAGCTGTCAGCATGTGTTAATCTTCATTATTTCAAATAACACACACCTTTTTTTTTTTTTTATTAAATATTGAAGAATTCCCACATGCCTGGATGGAAACATTTCCCTTCAAAGTGTAGAAAATGCCTAGCACCATTTGCTTAACATTTTCACGCACAGTTGCACTTTCACAAATATAGAAATGAATTCGAGGGGAGGCAGGGCCAGAAAATAAGCTGCTATAAAATGGACAATTTGTGAAGACTGTGGGACACTCAGAAAAACAGGGATCTGAGAAGGAAACCAAGCTGTAGGATGACCATTAGGAAAGTGTTCTCAGCACCCAGGCTGCTTTGGAGCACGTGGACACGATGAGTTCCAGGTGGGGAGCTGAGCTCACGTACCCAAAATTGAGGAATTTATCAGCTGTTGGGCTGGGTTTGGGCAGAAGACAGATGCCACTACAGGAAGAAGGCAGAAACTCATCCCACACGAGGCACAGAGCTCTTTTTTTCTGCCACTCTGGCAAGGAAATTGTCACGGATGTGCCATTCATGGCCTGTTGGGTGACTGATGGAGGGGTAACGATGGAGGAAAGGCAGTTAAGATGCTTCACCTCAGAGGATTTCATCCAAAGGCAAATCCAGCTGAATCCTAGGTGGCTGCCACTCTGTCCGTGTGAGTGCATGACACAAAAAGTGTGTTTCATTTTCCCCAGGTGCACGGGGCTCTCAGGCTCTCGGACACACAGGGCAGGATGCTGTGATGCTGAGCCTGGGCTGGCAGTAATTAGGGTGACCCAGGTTTTCTCAGAGCTGCTCAAGAAACACAGCTTTACCTCCCCTGACCTTCTCCACAGCTGCCAGGCTGAGCAAGCACCACGGATTAAAGGCATAAATTAACTCAGTGACTCTGTTGGAACAGCATTGATTCAGGAAAGGCAACATCTGCTTCCTCGAAGCCTCAAGTCATCAAATAAATGTGTGGGAGACTTTTAGTTCAGTAGGTTTTATAATATGGTTTAGCTAATATAATAGGGACTTGAGCCAGGCTGTTTCAAACACATGCAGTCCAGTATGAAAGTCAGTCTTCAAAAGAAAAGTTAACACAAAATCAAGTTTCATTGAAGAAACGGAGTGAAGAAGTTGTCAAAAGGGAAATCAAAACAGGTAGCAATTCACAGTTGTCTGTAAGATAAGTGCACTTTAAATTTGCAAGCAGTTTGGACTGGTAGATATGTGTCACCTCTGATGCACAACCATAAAATCCTTTTCTAAAAAAGTGTTAATCAGGCAAAGGGCTTAATTGATGACTCTGGCCAACTCACCTGCTTTAGACAGTGTATTCCCCCCTTCAGACTTTACCTAAGTAACGGAAGTTTCTGAAATATATAGCTTAAATGTGCTTTACACATAATATATTGCTCAAATACAGCCACCCACAAATATAGCCACCCACAAAGTGAGACCATAATCTTGTTCAAACAGGCTGTTAAAAACAAACAAACAAACAAACAAACAAAACAACAAAAAACAAAACCAAACAAAAACAAAACAAACCAACAAACAAAAAAACCCCAAACCAAAACAAAAAAAAAACCCCAAACAAACCCAAAAACCTGAGTGGCTCAAGGTTAGCCCTGCAAAACAACAAACTGTGTTCACTCTTTACTAGACCTTCCTTCAAAAATATCCATACCAACATTTAAATTCGCCACCTCTGCCCTCCTGCACGCCTTGGGTTAGCACAGAGCCCTCAGTAGGACAGAAAGAAAAGAAGTTGGGATGAAATTGTCAGGGTGCTGACAACACTGTCAGGCTGGAGCTGGCAGCAAACCCCCGCCAAGGTACGGCAGAATTTCTGCAGCGCGGGTGCGAAGCAGTGACCCTCGTGCATAATGCAGGGTCCTGACACATTCCTGCTGCCCACGAGGCTGGATGTGTGCAGTCCTGGGAATACCAGCTGCAGGAACCTCTGCAGGCTCAGAGGGGATGTGGCTGAGCTGCTGTGAGAGCTGTGGGAGGCTGCTGTGTGCCTGTGTTGCTGTGAGTTTATTTTTCCCTTACACGAACGAGAAGAGTCTGCTGAAAGACATCTCTGGAGCTTTTGTTGCAGCATCAGTCTCCTTACAGGGTTGAGACAACGGGAGGATGGCAGCAGCTCATGTCTTGCCAACAGCAGCCAAAGATTCCTTTGTTATAGAACATTTTAAGAACTTTTTAGCCAAGAGCATAATGCCAAAGCTTACAGACAGTTGTTCTAGGCAGTCACTAAAAGCACACGTGCACCTGCTTCACACAGTGCTTGCTTTTGTACTTCTATTAGCAACACACAATACTTCATTATTAGGCTTAAAACATTCTCCTATCTCGCTGGGCATATTTTTCTGCAGTCTTAAGGTCTACCTTACCCAAGCCTAGGACTCAAAACTATTATTTCATGTCCTTGCTTGCTATACTATTGCAACTTTTCTACTTACAGACTTTGCAGCTGCAGCTTAGCTCTAAGTTTTCTGTTCTTTTCTGTTTCTGAAGCCTGCTTTTGCAGCTTTCTAGAGACCCTCTTACATTTACTAATTCCCATAAGTGCCTGCCAAAGTGCCACCGAGGTGGGGGAAGCAGAGCTCTTTCCAAACTTTTCAGAGCATAGGCTTTGATGGTTTAACTTGGACCAGTTTTACATCAGGGCTGGATTGCACTGCTTTGATGAGAAATGAGAAATGTCCTGATATTTCCCATTTCTTGACAAGGACATCTAGATGGAAAATGGCAGTGTGGATGGTATTGGGAGAAATAAAGGCAGGCTCCTGTTTGGGTTGGGTTTTTTTTTTTTTATTTATTTTAGTGAGCTAGAATCTCTGATTTGGAAAAATTGATTAGCTTTGCTTGATTTTTCCCACACAAAACGTAAGGATAATTGCTAAATATGCTTATCTTGAAATCTTTGTGGTATCAGAGTTCACTCTGCTTTGTACTCCCCAGTCCCTAAAGACAAGGAGCTCAGAGGGCACACGATTCATTTCTTACTCTTTGACAAAGAAATTATGTAGCACAGCTTGAACAAGACTGCTAGAAGAGATGCAATTCAAGAGATCCTTTCAATTGTCACCATGATCTCTTTTTACATGAATATATTATGCCTTTAAAACCTTTTTGGGAGATAAGCATGCAATTTAGAACTATAGGCAAGGAAAGGCAGAGAAAAATAAAGGGGAATGAGGAAATGCTGGAATTCCAACAAAATGGGATTTTGAACAGTAGTAATTATATGGATATGACAGCAATTATATGGGTTCATTAGATATACAGTTTTACCCCTAAGTTGTTATAGAGATGATCATGAAGTCTAAGAGAAGTGCAAAAAAACCCCAGCTCTCCTGTTCATTTATTCCCTTAGTTTACATATCATTTACATCTTCTTTATTCTCTTGCACATGAATTTTATTTTCTAGTATCAAAAGAATGATCTATCAGTAATTTATTTTTTTCTGCTTTCTGGACGAGACACAAAAAATTCCCGTGTGTATTTAACCAGAGCAATAAGAGAAAGGCCCTGCATGCACAACACAATTGCAAAACTGAATTTACTTTGATTTCAAGGCTGGGGAGGATGAGCAGGATGGTTTCTGTTTCCTGCTGGGGCTCATCAGAGCAAGTGGCATCACTTTTCCTCGGGTGCAGAGGAGGATTGGAAGAGGTAAAAGACCCTGTGGGTGTTTGCCCACAGTTCTGCTTCCCAGGTGAAACCTCGTGTTTCATATAACACACAGCATGGAATCTGTGATTTCAGAAGATTAAAATGACCCTTTATTAGGGTTGGTCCTCCCTTTTATTCCATTTTGCACAGACCAATGTGATTGGTGAAAGAAAGGCAAACCTCTTCTCCCACACTGGTCAAACCAGAGGGACAGCAAGAAGAAATCCCTCCTGTCAGAAGGAATGAATAACACAGATACCATTATGAAAACATTCTATTGTGTTTATTATACTTTCTTGGGAAAGAACATCAGAAAACCAAAACATCAGGCCTGAAACCAGACTACACTTGTGCCTGTACCTTGCTGTCAAACTCCTGCAAAGCTCCTGCAGTGCTTGGTTCTGTCAATAGCAATGCTGTAAAAATTGTGTGCTTTTCTCTAAAATCCTTTTCATCTCAAAATGATGAGGAACTGAAAACCTGGACATTTTAGCAGCACTCCTCTCCTACAAATAGCCCCTACCCTTGATGGTAGTGGGCCATCATCCCCTTTGCCCCACACCCAGCTGCTTAAAATTAAATCCATTTTCCACTGCAGACTTTGCTCCTCTGTCACCCTGTTGCAGCACAAAAATAAAAAAGCTGCTGCCCGTTATTTTTTTTCCTTCAACTGGAATATTTGGGTGCAACAAATCCAAGGAAGGGTGCTGTCAGCTCCTCAGAGGGTGAGAAATAACCCTGCTTCACTAAAATTACTCTTGGGTGTGCAGATACCTCTATAATTCCTGGCAATGAGGGCGGATTAAAAAGCTGAAATGGACAGAACTAGTTGTGTTAAAAATCTGAGATGGAAAGAGAAAGTGAATATTGAATCATAAAGGTAATGATCTCACAAGCAGCAGAATGAGTGCAGAGGGGAGTTTCCATGTCAGTCACACAGCATGAGAAATTATTCACTACATTCTTTTTTTTTTTTTTTCTTTTTTGGTAATTTCATCTTTAATTAGAAGGACTGTACCTACTTACCCTACACTCATGTAAATCACCTGTCTGAATATCCATCCAGCTCCAACATCTCCTCCCTTTGTTATTACTCAAAGCTGTCCCTAAGGGTGCCATTGGCGCAGATAATTTCTGAGTAAATCAATATATTTTAGGGATGAGCTTTCATGCAAGTGACACTAATCATCAGGAAATAACAAAACTGTATCATTAAACCACCTGACCACATACTCTGTGCTGTTTTATGTTCCATCATCCTCTGAGTGCTTCTGCTGGTTCAGTAGGTGGGTTGTTTTTCTTTTCGTCGCTTTTCCCAACAGATAAAATTAAACTGTCTCAGCCTGAGAAAAATTATGAAATCTGCTGCAGTGAATAATCAGCCCTTTCAGACAGAAGCAGCCGTGGGGACGTTTTAAAACTTTCAAAAAATTGTCACTTGCCAACTGTGGTGACTTCTTGTTTTACTCAGGGAGGAACCAGCGGGGTGTACCTGCTCTGTTTTCACATGTAATCCCACAAGATGGGTTCTGTTGGAAGCAGATGATTATTTTTAGCTTTATTGTCAAAGCCAAAGACAAGATTTCAATATTACAAAGGAGAGGGTAGTCTTCAGTGATGGCACTGTGCTAATTGCTGTCAAAATCTGGTTCTTGACAGACAGGAGTAACTTGAGAAAGAAAATAAGTGTGGAGCCAGGTTTATTGATAAGTTGCTGATAAGCCCAAAGGTTTACTTTGTTTGGGCAGCACCCTCCAGACACTGGGAGGGCTTGCAGTGCTCTTTATCACAGAAATATTTGCTATATAAAGATAGTAGAAAAAGAAAATTGCCCAGAAGCTTGTAGAGGAACACAGCTCGTGCTGTTGAGTGTTTGACAGTGGGTGTTAATCCTTTTGATTTCCCAACAGCAACCTTCCAACACCCTAGCACATTACTGTTTATCATGGCACTTTTTAATGATCCTCTAGTAATTTTC
The DNA here is from genome assembly GCA_032173965.1 of Sitta carolinensis. Classification (NCBI taxonomy): domain Eukaryota; kingdom Metazoa; phylum Chordata; class Aves; order Passeriformes; family Sittidae; genus Sitta; species Sitta carolinensis. The sequence continues at coordinate 69,735,894 of CM063313.1, read as the reverse complement.
TCTTCATGCTTTTCCCAACTGACCTGAGTTATACATTCCAGGGCAAATTTTATGAGCCATTACATGAAATGCTGCACTAAAATCTTTACATACCATCACATTATACACTTCTTTGCCTTATTGTATTCTGTGCTTGCTAATGCACATATTTTTTTGTTTTTTGTTGTTTTTTTTTTTCTATGCCAATTGTCCATCTGTGACTAATCATCTACTTCCAGCTAGAGATTAAAAAAACCACACTTCCTCGGTAAATTTCAAAAATAGCTAAAAAGAACTGAATAAGTCAAGTGAAAGTAGAGAATTTCCTTTCCTTAAAGACTGAAAACATGAAGTAATTCTCATTTAACATCATATAGCTGTCTTGCAGTGCAGCCACTTAGCTGTGCACTCCAGCTCAGGCTCACCCAGACTGCAAATGGTTATATCATAAACTGAGAGAACATAGAATAAATAGGATTTGGGGCAGGAATTGTTCCCTGGAGGGTGGGCAGGGGCTGGGATGAATTCCCAGAGCAGCTGTGGCTGCCCCTGGATCCTGGCAGTGCCCCAGGCCGGGCTGGACACTGGGGCTGGAGCAGGATGGGGCAGGGGCAGGGGGCCCTGCCATGGCAGGGGTGGGATGAGATGATTTTTAAGATAAATAATATGATTTAAACCATTCTGTGGTATAATCACGTCTAGCAAAGCACTGCTTCTCTGCTTCAGGTGTTCACTGGATCTGTCATTAATGCTGAGCATTAGATTTCAGAATAAAACAGAGAAACCCATGAAATTACTGCTGTCCTCCTGCATGTGGGCTGATGAGATGTAGAAGCTTCCAAAGAAAATAGGCCTGGCATCTTCAGGGATTGATATCTCAAGGCTGGGCTGGCCAGGGCACAGGGCAGTGCTCAGTAGGGAACAGATTTGCAGAAAAAGAGGAGTGAACTGAAGGTTCACAAGAGATATGCCTTGCTTTTTTAAGCCTGTAAGTCTTTGGGGTTTTTTTTCCCCTCATTATCCAAGTGATTGTTTTCATCTGTATCTCAGAACAGAAACAAACGAGGAATTCTCACCGATATTTTGCTGATTTGTTTCCCTGAGCATTTCCAGCGAGTATTTTGCTGGCAGCACTGAACACCCACACCACAGAGAGTGACCAATTTTTTTCTAGATTGCCATGTGCAGCTCTGAGCTCCCTGGCTCCCTGGAGGTGATTCATCACTAGCAGTGCCCTCACTGCAACGTGCCCGAAATCCATGCAAATTCATCACCAAGGTGATATTGCTGTTCTGAAAACATCCCCAAATGACACCACATAAATGCATTTTTAAAATTCCCATGGGAATAAAGGCCAGTGACACACAGATCAGGTGACTGGATGTTTAAAAGCTATTACTTTCCATCATTAGTAATCCCCAGGGCTGGAGCATTCAGCTGTGAAGACAGTTTTGTACTGTCACTGGCACAAGGTCATCATAAAGAGATTATTTTCTGCAGTGCTTAGTTGGAGTTTCTTCCCCCAAATGACTTCCATGCAGGTAACTGTGTTTTTATCACCAGAAAAACAAATACAGAACAAACAAAATGATCCAGGCCAGAACTCCTGTGCCTTCTCAGAGCACTGAATGCCAAGGGTTTAAATTTCTCCAAAAGTGCAGATTTCCAAATTTGCATTCTTCAAAAGCCACCTACGAATATTCAGTATAATGTATTTATTAGTGCAGGTGAAATACTTCAGCAGATACAAAGAAATTGCCTATTATGTACCAATTTATTAGTTCATTTCACATTAGCCTATGATTTATACCACATAGCTTCAAAAGGATGACAGAATATAAATAATAAAATGATGAGATTTATGCTTCAAATTGTGTTATGAAATGGACCAAAATAATAGCAGTTAAAAGATGATCTTAAAAATATATCCCAATGCCTGTGCCAGGAAAATTGAAAGAGAAAAAGAAGGATAATTGTAGTATCCCATTTTAAACATTATTTCCCTTGTTTGCATTCTCCCCCAAAACCAACACCATCACTATTTATTCTCATGACACCCAACAGTAAAAGGACTGGAAAGGTGATATTATTATTGTCCATTGCTCAAATAACTGCAGTTTCTTGAACATTTGGAACATTGCAGAATTACATCTTTTTTTCTTTTTTTTTTTTTTTTCTTTTTTTTTTTTTTTTTTTTTTTTTTTTTTTTCCCCTTTTGTAACACAGGAGTTGTGAAAAGCAATGCTTTTGTTATCCTGGTGAATTCTGAGGGTGCACAGCTGAAAACCATAATGGAAATACTGTTAATAGCAGCAGTCTGAGGTGCAGAGATCATTAATGTGCTCCCCCAGCCCGTGAGGCACCAGCAGGAATGATAAATGTTGATAAAAATTAGAGTTTTGCACAATTTCACAGGGAGCACCTGCACAGTCCAGCATGGAAACCTGTTGCTGTGGTGAATAACACACAACACAAAATTTCTCCAAAGCTTCTGGAGAAATGAATTTGACTCTTTTAATTTTAAAAAACTTGTTTCTTTATATACATTTTTTGACAGTTTACTGTGATTGGTGAACGAGTGACAGAACTCTTTACCTACACTGGTCAAACTAGAGAGACATTGAAAGAAATCTCTCTTACAGAAAGAATTCCAAACATGAACATTGCTACAAAAACAATCCTGATGTTTTTGTTCTTTTGTTTGGGAAATCAATTTTAGCAGCCTAAAACATCAGGAAAAACAGAGCTTTAGAATCTCAGAAGCTCCAGTAGTCTCAGAAGTTCTGTAGTCTGAAAACCAGACTACAGAAACCTTCAAAACTCAGAAACTCAGGTCGCTCCAGCTGATGTGCTGGCACAGAATCTTTATTTCCTAGGGAATATTTACTATTTGTACAGCTGCTGAGGGTATTGTGGGACAGGGGAAGAGGTGACCTGTGCCACAGGTGTGATGCCCATGGGCAAGAACATCCCAAGGGGAGCACAAGGGGGACAGGGGAACCTCCAGAACAGGAAAAAAATAGATATTTCTCCTTCCAGTGGCTCTCTGTAAGATATTCTTTGGCATTGGCCAGCCCCATGAGACTTCCCCTTCTTGATTTGCCATGATTTTCCACAAATATAACGCAATGATCCACTGAAACACATAAGTTTGAGTGACAATTTCCTCTGAAATCTCATTTTCCCCCAGATATTTTGTGCTTTGCGAATTTGTCTACCACAGGAATTTGCCCAGGACAAAATCTGTGCAAGTTTATTCCACTTTTGTGTACAACATTTTCGACAACAACAATTATGCTACACTGTGTTTAATCGTGCTAAACTGCAAACATCAACTGTGGAAATAAAAATTTAAAAAAAAAAATCTTAACACAGATGCCAATAGTGAAATCTTAAACTATAAAATGTGCATGTGTGCACACATATGAAAAAGGAAATGTATTGTGGAAAGCTTCAATTTGAATATTTCACTTAGGAACAAACATTTGTCTTGCTGTATTTGGGTTCTGATAAAACACTAATAAAAAGAAAAACCCTATTTTTGGTAGCAAGGAATTTTAAATATTAATAGATATTTTTCTGTTGCTATTTTCCCCAACCTTTGTTATCTGTTTCTCTTTGGCTGGAAATATAAAATTTTCAGGCTGAAGTGGTATAGTATATAATTTAAAATGCCTAAGCCCAAACCAGTGGAAGTGGATTTCAGTCTATTTTCTACTGAATCACAGTAAGAAACACAAGATAAAATTGTATATAAGCATTTGGAATAGCTGATGCTGTATGCACAGCATCCATCCCCTGGAAACAAATTTCAGGGCTGACAAATGCCTGGGATTTCAGGTGGTCAATGGGAAGGGGATGAATTCCACTCAACTCTTGTGCACAGAATATCCTTCAGATGCTCATTGGAGCACTCAAAATCCTCAGGAAGAAAAGCTGCCCCTTAAAGATATATTCCATCCTTTTCCTCAAGGAAGGATATGGAGGAAAAGATCCCTCTTGTGGGGTCATTGAATAAAAACTTACATGACTTATGTCATACGAATTGCAATAATCAAAATCTGCAGTAGCAATTTTGAGCTGCTAGCAAAGATCATTATTAGGACCTGATAATAAAGCAGAGAAAAAGACACTAGGAAATTGCCTGGGGCCCTGACTGTTTTCCATCCAATCGTGGCAAAAAAATTAATTTTAATCCCTTTTTTTTTTTTTTTTTTTTTTTTTTTTTTAAATAAAGAAAAAGCAGAAAGAGCAGCAAGGGGGATGGAACGAGATGTTCTTTAAGGCCCTTTCCAACCCAAACCACCCTGTGATTCCATGATTATACAAGAACCAAAGCTGCTAGGCTTTTTGCCTGTTAATTCCATTCCTCTACAGAAATAAAGGAGACAAATTTGAATTATGTGGCATTTTTTCCCTGGTTTGGGAATCACAGGCGTGGTTTTTAAACCCGTTCTGGGTGTTCAGAACCTTCCCAGGATGTGTAATTTGCACAGAGCTGCTTCTCACAGAAGTTGTCCAGAAAGCTCTGTTAATCCAACTTAGGGAGGTAAAGTTTAAAATGAATATGACTGTGCCCCTCTAGGCACAGAAGTATCAGCTGAGACTTCCTGAGGCAATAATTAAATTAATGCATAATGAAAATTCATTTGTATTAATGAATAGCGCATTAAGCAGGCATTAATATTACATTAATTTTTGATTTAAAAAAAAAAATCAGATATTATGAAACTTAAGGATGTGGCCTGTACTTTATTTCTTTATGAAAGTCTGTGTGACTTTAGAAGAAAAATAAAATAAAATAAAAATGCATGTTTGATGAAAAGCATGATTTTACTCTGAGGAGATCTTGGAACTGACCATTCCAAGAGGAAAAATCAGGGAAGACTGACACCTCATAGAATCATGAAGAGAAACTGTAAGAATAACAGTGTAGATAATAAGAACCAACTTTTTCTTTTCCTAGCAAGCAGATTTTGCATAATCTACGTAAAACCAAAATACCCTTCAACACCACTAAGGAATTTGATGTACAGCAACTGGCAATAATGTAAGGGGGAAAAAAAAAATACAGTTCACTATTAAGATGGTTTAAGGGATTAATGGCAGGGCTCAGCAATCACATTTAAAACCAAATTGTTGATTTTTTTTCCCCCCTGGAATAATAAAATGTGTCTCAGCAGAGTTGTGTGTTGGAGCAGGGAGTCCAGTGCCTGATCAATAAGGGCCAAGGAAACCTGAAAGTGTAAAATGCACCCAGCATCTCCAGCAATGGCTGTGAAAGAACCAAAATAAATAAAAAATAGGTTTGGGTTTTTTTAAAGAAAGAAAAGAAAAAAAAAAAAAAAAAAGAAAACGAAACATTAAAAAAATAAAATAAATAATGCTTATATCGAAACATGCAGGAGCCACTGTGATGCAGCAAATAATATCCTGATGAATTCAGACGTCCTGGTGTTTTACACAGTGTGCATTTTGTCTCATCCAAGAGGCAGGAAACTGTCTCAGGCAGCAAAATGACCTGTGGACTGTGCCACCTGCAGAGCACAGCCACAGCCATTATCCAGAGGGGCAAACAGCTGCCCAGACTGAGGGAGCAGCAAGGACAAAAAAAAAATGAATAAGAAAGAAAAAAAATAATTCTTTATCTCTCTGTGTGAATGGGCATTGAGACCAGGCTCATTGAAGGAAAAGATATGATTGGGGAAAAAAAAAAAAATTGAATAGTTTGGGAAATATTCAGATAATTACAAGGTGGATGCAAAGTTTGGGAAGCTCAGTTTGAATGGGTTTGCTGTGAAGTGAAGTTTAAGTGAAGGCTTAAAATAAGTTTTGGATATAAAACAAGTGAAAAGAATTGTTTTGAAAGTGAAGTACCTAGAAACCTACTGCAGAAGAATGTTATACTGGTGAAATATATAAATATATATTCACTAATGTGTATTGGTGAAAGGGGACAATGCACAGATATAAGAAGGAGAAGGGGGCAGTGGTGAATTTTAACTGCTAGAAAACATAGAAAAGTCACCATGCTTTTACAAACACGTGTATCCAGGATGTTTCTGTGGACTTCTGAAACGCTGACTGGAGTGTCAATAACAAATGTGTGCAATTAAGAATTCCCAACCTGCTCCTAGCTCTGCAAAGAAACACAGGAGCCATTAAGGATGGCCATTTGGCAAGGGAATAACCCAATAAAACCTGGAATAAGGGTTCCAAACGTGGGGTTTGCTGTTCCATTTTTGAGAAACCAGCCAGCATTTTAAACCCTTGGAATGATGCAGCTGAAAGTTCTTTGTAGCCATGAATGGGTGAGAAGCTCCTCTGACTTGTCTTGAGATTCAACCTTTGAAATATACATAATTTTAAAACCAGGACATGGGATTTCTGCTCATAAATTGTCCCAAAGTTCTCTACTTGAGCTCTGTTTGAGCTCAAAATTCCACATTTATTTGACTGAGACAAAATCTGACCTGTGTGACTTCTGTGATAAAGCTGAGGAGGTCCTTTCACAATGGTTTTAGTGAAGTCTACGAAATTAAATACTCTTGGCTGGTAAATAACTCCTTTTTATGGGCTACAGCGTGGCATGGCCAGGTTGTCTCCCCACCATGAGTATCAGAATTTGGAGCTGACAGGACCTGAGGTACAGGTCAGGTTTTGGGTGCAGCATCTCACAGCTCACCTCATCCACCCCCAGGTTTTCAAACGCAATTTTGTGTTTCTTTATTACAGCAGGTAACTGTGGTTCTTAAAAAAATTAAAAAAAAAAAAAATAAAAAAAGAAAAATTGACTTGAAAAATAAAAATATGTGAGCTGTGTGTGTTGACATCACTCAGCATCCACTGAAGTCAATAATTGCACTTTCAGTGGGAGCAGTCTGAGCCAGTGCTCTGTGTTTTCAAAAGCTTTCTTCTTGATAAATGTCTTTTCCCTTTTATTTTTTGTTTGTTTGTTTTTAGATTACCAGATATTTAGCTATGTCCTATGCAGGCTTTTTTTTTTTTTTTTTCCTTTTTTCCTTTACAAAAGTCAATAGAGTAAAGGGACAGAGAAAATTGCACTGTGTTCTAAAATATATTTGGTAGTGGTTACCTTAGCAGGACAGCTGAGATTTTTAAGCTTAGCCAAAAAAAAAAAACAAAAAAAAAAAAAAAAAAAAAAAAAAAAAAAAAACAAAAAAAAAAAACAAAAAAAAAAAAAAAAAAGGAAAATTCAAGAAAGCAGAAGACCTTTTCCTTGCAACTATTAATTTTATGGAATAAATAAGCCCTACAAAGAAATAATTTAAGCTACTGAAAAATAACCTTAATATATAACTTACCCTAAAATAAACCATTCATTTAACTGAGATGTTTTTCATGTATTTTATGTGAATAAAATATATTGGTGTATTCCTGTATATTTGTAATTAAACCGCATGCTCACAACAGCCACATGAGTAATCAGATAAATAAAATTGCAGGGAATATATTGAATGGCATGAATAAATAAATTATTTTTATTACATAGGAATTTGCTTCTTACCATCCCTACCTCTCCCTCAAAAAAAAAAAAAAAAAAACAAAAAACACCAAAAAAAACCTCATAAAGAAAACAACTAAAATAATATTAATTTCTCGAGCTAACAGTTTTATAAATGATTACAGGGGTGACAGATTCTGTGGATTCCACTCTCCAGTCCAGCATGCCCAGTACATTTAAAAACAGGAGTTATGGGAGTATTTAAGAAGCTAAAAAGCAAAAGTGAATAAATCAACACTTTTATTAAGTACCAAGATGTATAAAGAAGCAATTTCCACTACTGGGATACTCCCTAGAAATTCTTCTCCTGGAGAACTAAGGCAATATCTTCAACAAACAAATATTGAAATAATATTGAGGCGTTTCCCTTAGTTATTGAAGGAAAAATACACAGGGAAAAAAAACCAAAAAACTATTTAACACACATGAAACCTCAACAAGGACTTCTGGGAGATGGAGATGTGATTTTTCCTTGGAGTTTTTTGGAGATAAGCCATGAAAAAACACAAAATCAGTGAAGATTTGTTGCATCACAGAGTACATGTGAGCCCTCATCTGAGAGCAGGTACACTCCAGAGTTTTCATTTTCCTAGGCATATTTGCTTACAGGAAAAGATAACAGCCCAGGACACCTGAGGCTGGCCTCAATCTTATTACCTTTATTGGAGAGAGACAAAAGTGCTGCTGAAAAGCACAAAACATGCTGGGAAAAATGTTAAAACCCAATTCTGGCTGCCACTGTGGAGGGTGACTTCAGAATCACACTGATGGAAGTGTTTTCAGATATTACTTTAAAGATTAGTGTTTTGATTGTCTTTCTAATAATAGCTTTTAAATGTTGGGAACAAATAAAAAAAAATTAAAAAAAAAAAAAAACTAAACAAAAAAACCACAAATAAAACACCAAAAACACCCCCCCAAAAAAATCAAAAACAAAACCCAAAAACAAACAAACAAACAAAAAAAAACCCCAAAAACAAAAACAAAACAAAAAGAAAAACAAAAGAAAAAAAAAAAAAGAAAAAAGGAAAAACAAAAACAAACAAAACCAACCTCATATTTACCAAAATGCTAGTAAACCTCCCTGCTTGTCCTAGGCACCAATAATATAATTCAAGGCATTTTAACCTATTTATGAACTCTAAATGTCTGAAACACACTGAGTTTAGATAAGAAACAAACTAATTTGCTAATGGTTGCAGCCCATACATTATTTAAAAAACAGCTAGTTCTGCTATTTATTGACATAAATTTTCTTTATTTGGGAGACTTGTCTGTGCTGTGTTCTGAGGCATTCCCTCATTATCTCCAGGAAGATGGCTAGTCACTCTGTGGGAATTTGAGGACACTCAGATGTCAATTTATCACCCCTTTCTCTCTCCCAGAGCGTGTTCCAGTCCTGAGCTGCTGGATGCCAAATAATTTATTTCACACCAGGTTTCCCTGTCCCTTCTCCCTCTCTCCTTTCCAACAGCATTGTCCCAGCCCTCCACCTGACACAGGTAACTTCTCATCAGGGAAATATCCCCTTGCTTATTTAAGGTACCTTTAAGATATCTTTCTTAAATCTTCAGATTTAAGAAAATTTTACTGCTTAAATCAGAATGACCTTCGGTGTAGTCCCCAGATGAGTTGCAAACGCTCATGGAAATATTATTTCAAGGCCCAAGTACTCACCTGGAGGATTCCAGCAGGCAGAAAACATCTTAAGGGGCAGGTTTATTGAGGTATTTTATAGCAGGAACGCCTTGCCAGGGATGGGCCTTCTCCAGAATTCTCTTACATGTCAAAGTTCTCAGCTGCCTGCGAATCATAATTCAGATTTTTCTCATCTGAAACCTGACAAAATTTTATCATTTATGTGTTACCTACACACGTTCCTGCACCTCGCTGTCACAGCTGGAAGCGCCGTGTTAAGTGGTCTGAATTTAGTCTAAAAATAAATTTGTAAAACAAGTCGGTAACAGAAATTATCTACAAAAAACTTATCTACATCTCATCGTACAGACGCAGAATTCTCGTAGTAGCAAGAAAAAGTGATCTATTCTCCAGCTGAAACTGATATTATATCCAAACACTTTTTGTGCCTATGTCTCAAGTGCATTCCCTGGGATCTAAATCCTGAGTTCTTAGAAATTCTGAAATCTCTGAGTTCAGGCAACCACAATTCCTCCTCAGACTCAAACCATGTAACAGTGCTGTGTAGTGGCATCTATTGCACACCCACATTAATTTCAAGTGGTTATACACATTTTCTCCTATTGTTTCATCTCTTCTCTCTTTGTACTCTTTTTTCCCCAAAACTTGTTCCTTTTTTTGCCCTAAAATATAAAGCATGGAGGGCAGAGAAGGTGGGACTGCTCCTTTTAATCACCAGTAAAGTCAGTGGAAAAGCAACAATGGCTTTTTTTCCCCCATGAAAAAAAAAAATGCAGTTATTTGATTACTGACTGAAATTTCATAACTTTTGTGCTGTGAGGCATGAAACTCATCCTGTCAAAAGAACAGCACCTTTAGTGCAGAGTTACTAAATATTTATTTCAGTGGCAACGTTCTGTAAAGATCTGACAGCTTAGATTGAGTCCTGCTCCCAGGCCTTTCCCTTTTTATTGATCACATTAACACTTTTAACACTCTGCCTTCATAAATGGTCACCAGAGAGCATTCACTCACCACTTTTGCACGGAGCAGCACTGTGTTTGCAGGTGTATAAATCAGATTAATTGCCTTTATCCACTTGGGGTCACTGAGTGTTCGGCTCACGCTCTCAGAACCAGCCAGACCCTTGAATGAACTCTCAGGGTTTCTCCTGCCTCTCCTAGAGATGTTTTAAAAGCTTCCCAAGATGTGCTGGATCCCTTGTTCCAGGCCCATCAAAAAATTGAAAACAAGGATGTGGATCCCAGCTCTGGGGGGGAAAAGGTTGCAGCTCCTTGCTGGGAAATAAATCCTGTCTGAAATACAAAACAATTTTGTCAAAGGCAGAGGAAGATTTTTCAACTCAGGGAAGTTTCCAGGTCTAAAAAGTTATTTCACAAGCACGTGAGTAAGGAAGAAAAAAGTTTCAAGGGGATAGGAAACCACCTGAACCTGCCTTAGGATGTGAATTTCTTGATTCAGCACCAATTGTGAGGAGAAACTCCTCATGAATTGCAGCCAAGCCAAGCTCCCCCTCAGGTGTGACCTTTGTAACCACTCTTAGCAGCTTGGAACACATGCCACCAAAAGTGTACTGGTCCAGGCTTTTGAGACAAGTCAGACCTTTTTTTTTTATTATTATTATTTTATTTTATTTTTATTTAACAAAAGCTTTGGCAAGAGGTTCCCCTGCTGCATCTCTGGGTTACCTGGGGGCCCACAGGATGGCACTGTGCCACAGGGGAAGCAGCCATCCTGAAGATGCCAAAATGAATTTTGGATGGCACCATATAGACTCACCACAGCACTGCAGCTTCCTTTTATAAAAAGGAAAATTCCCAGAGAAGAGAATTTTCTCGAGTGATTATGCTTTTTCTTTAATTTTGGTGTTAATGCATAGTGAATGCAATAAATTTTTTGGGACCTTATGTGATTAAAAATTGTCATTGGATGTGACAGTCCAATATTTTGTCCATTTTTCTTGGCAAAGGAGATTTAAACCAGTACAAGAACTTAAGGTGGTGAGAGAAATACACCTACATTTTTTTTTTTTTAAAAGTCACAAAGCAAAACTCTCTGAGCCTGCTCAGATAAATCTTCCTGGATGACAAGAGGGAGTTTTGAAATCTCCGTGAGAAAGTCCTTGTGAATCAAATATTGTCCATAAAATAATCCCACAAATGTGATACTGCTTCTGTGAAGACAAAAGAAGGAAAATGAAGACAAATCCAGGAAATGCTGGAGATGCTGCTGTTCCATGTGGATTTTCATGCCTGGCCCACATCAAGCTTGTTCTTCTTGAAATTTATGGAGCTGGTCCTTTTTCGTTTTACAGACCATCCATAGGAGTCATTTGAAATAAAATTCAAGCCACTTCTAGCCAAAAATAAGGTAAATTTATTTGGGCCTGTAGAGAGGACTACCAGGAGGATGAGAGTAATGCGTAGCTATCCTTGTGGGGATAACAAAAGAGCATCTGAAGCCTAGAAAATAAGAGTTAAAAAGAACATGATTAATCACTGAACACTTGCAGAAAGTAGATATAACTTGAGAACAAACACTCTAACCAAAACCTTGTTGATTTGGCCTTTCTCTACTGATCTGTCATTATCTCAACCCTAATTTTTCTCATTTTTCCTTTCCAGGTCCCTCCCCAGCAAGTGGCTTTGTGGAGATGAGTTGCCTTCCAGGATTAAGGCACAACAAACAGAAAAGAAATTCAAAAATAAATGGATACAGATCTTAAAAAGGGGACTTGAGATGAGGAAACCTACACTCTAGCAAAATGGTTTAATATATTCATTTGCTGAAGTGACAGCAGCAAAGACACTCTGCACATATTAAACATATTCATAATATTACTCACAAGGTATTCACCATGAAATACTCAGCTTTTCAAGATTCTGAAAACTGAATTTAGGATTATGCAACATTTCCCTTTACACTCACAAATTCTAGGGTTTTTTACACTGCCAAGATGTTATGTAGGGTTTTTGTTGGGCTGCTGCAAATTGCTAGCTTGGAAAACTTTTCTTGCCCCTCACAGCTGTGCAGTCAGGATTATCTCTTCAGCAACATGGGATCAGGAACAACTTCCTGATATTAGAATTAATGATTCTGATGGTTTGTTTGTTTCAGTTTTTTTCTCTTGTTCTGCACTTTGCTTCCCCTCTGTCTCCCTCCCTGTGTTACCTTGAAATTTTTAAACCTTTCAGACTTCATAAATTATACAGCACAGTGTTTTGAGCGTGTTTGTGGCAGAAAGGATGTTCCTTAGAAACGCTGAAATTTTACTTTTTACTTTATTACCAATGAGTTGTATGCTGGAGTAATGAATGGCACTGACTTGGTGCCTTTACATTAAATTCCTCTTGGGGAAAGACCATAATTGACTAAAATTTTTCCATGGCACCAACATCCTCTCCCACTTGCCACCCTCTTTTCTTAGGACACCATTTCCCACCAGAAAATCCAGCTGGTGCTAACAAAGCCCCCAAATAAAAAACATAGCCTGTAAAATGTTTTATCATTAACTTCTGTTCATCTGTGAGAATCAGCAAAAATTTCAAGACAGTTCATTTGTTACCATTCAGCAAAAAATCTCCACCACATACAAGAGAACATTCCCCTTCTACTCAACAAATCCACTTCCAAAACACAACTGCATTCCAGCTTGGCATGCAGAGCTTTCAAAAAAATACCACAAAATGAGATTTCCACGGATAGAAATGCAGAGATCCAGGTCTTGTCTGTGTGGAGAGTTGTCTGGTCATTCACAGACATCTCACATCTTTGGTAAAAAGAATTCTTTAAGCAGAAGGAACAATAATCTCTCTCCCACTAATCTGGATACAAAGCTGATGTTGCTTACCGAGGCCATAATCAAATAATGTAGTGAATATTTATGGGCAAAGAGGTTAAATAAATTGCAAGCAAAAAGAAAACTACTAAAAAAAAAAAAAAAAACAAACCAAAAAACAACCAGCTGAATTTTATATATTTTTTTAATTTTTTAGGAGCTTTTCAACTTCCAGCTCTATGTGTTTTCCTTTCTTCACCACCTCCAAGAGATCTCCTCCTTTTTCCTCCTTTCCCTTATCCTATTAAGCAAAACCTGCAAGTCCTTATAGTTATTAAGGCACATACCATGGAGTACAGCAACATTTCTTTTATGGTTGGATGTTTGGGTTTTTTTTTTTTCTGATGAGCTTTCAGGGTGAATTCCTCAAAATTTTCCATGTTTTTCCAGTCTTCAGGACCCACCTTGTCCATTCCCCTCTTTCCTTTCCATCGAGCTTGCTGTCCCAAATTTCAAAGCCATGAGCATCAGGTTATATTTTAATATCTCAGGACATGATCTCTTTATTTGAGTAAAATGTAGGTGATAAACACAAAACAGTAACATTTAGGTTGTTCCCAGAATTCCCAAGTTTCCTGTTATTTTCTCAGAGCAATCCCAATGCACTGCTGCTCTCAGGGATAACAGCCTTGGTTGTTACAGCTCTGAAAAACAAGAAAATGGTAAGCAAGAGAATCAGAACCTCCACAAAACACAACTTGACTATTTTCATTCTGCATCCACTCATGTTTTAATTATTATAAAATAAGTGGTAACTTATAAATGCACAGAAATCTAAAGTCCATCACATGGGGCAGGATTTACTGTGAAAACAGCCCAATTGTAATGTGAGAATCTAATCAAGATTATATCCCTGATTACAGATCTGGATGAGTCACACTAAAAATTTCATCATGACTAAGAACAAGAATTCAGTTATATGCAAAATCAAGAATTTAGCATCAGGATAAGTAAAGCCATAATAGCTCGATCAAAGAGCCGTCCTTTAAAGGAAATGAATAAAAAGTGTTACAAAAAAAAAAAAACCCAAAACAAACCAACCAAAACCAAAACAAAACCAAAAAAAAAACCAACCAAACAAACAAAAACATGACCCCCCAAAAAAACCAGACAAAAAACCCCACAAAAAACCAGACAAAAAACCCCACAAAAATGAAAAAAAAAAGAGAAAAGAGAAAAAGGAAAAAAAAAAGAAAAAGAAAAAGAAAAAGAAAAAGAAAAAGAAAAAGAAAAAGAAAAAGAAAAAAGAAAAAGAAAAAGAAAAAGAAAAAGAAAAAGAAAAAGAGAAAAAGAAAAAGAAAAAGAGAAAAAGGGAAAAGAAAAAGGAAAAAGAAAAAGAAAAAGAAAAAGAAAAAAAAAAGAAAAGAAAAAGAAAAAAGAAAAAGAAAAAGAAAAAGAAAAGAAAAAGAAAAAGAAAAAGGAAAGAAAAGGAAAAGGAAAAAGGAAAAGGAAAAGGAAAAGGAAAAGGAAAAGGAAAAAAGAAAAAGGAAAAGGAAAAGGAAAAGGGAAAAAAAAAGGAAAAGAAAAGAGAAAAGAAAAAGAGAAAAAGAAAAAAAGAAAAAAGAAAAGAAAAAGAAAAAGAAAAGAAAAAGGAAAAAGAAAAAGAAAAAGAAAAAGAAAAAGAAAAAGAAAAGAAGAAAAAGAAAAAGAAAAAAGAAAAAGAAAAGAAAAAGAAAAAGAAAAGAAAAAGAAAAAAGAAAAAGAAAAAGAAAAAGAAAAAGAAAAAGAAAAAGAAAAAGAAAAAAAAGAAAAAGAAAAAGAAAAAAAAAAGAAAAAAGAAAAAAAAAAAAAAAATCAAAACAAAACAAAATACACAAAAAAACCAATCCCTCAATAATCACAATATAGTAAATACTGTAAACACACTTCTAGATTCTAACAATTTTCCCAGCTCTTTGCTCATATTTTCACCATAGCCTGCTGACGCACTTGGAGCAGCTCGATGATGGTGGGAATTTCTCCTTCTTTACTCCAGAATCTACTCGTGTCTTTATGTTATGTTAAGCATAAACTTTATGTTTATTTATTACTTGCTTTACACTTGGTCTTTCTCCATCACTCTGTAACTCATGCTCCATCCAAATTCACAACATACTCAGGTACCTTCTCAAATTATACACTTTTTCTTTGTTGGTTTTTTTTTCAACCCAAAAAAAGCTAACTTTACCCAGTTTCCACTTATTTAACTGATTAATGATGGTGTCTGCAGGCATTTGGTCTCCTGTGCTGCCTCTGTCCTATCACCCCACGGCTGCTCCTCTTCCTCACATCCCACCCCTCCATTTCTCAAGAGCCCTGCTACCCCTCCAGGACTCCATTCCTCTGCACCATCTCACTCAAAAACATTTCATTTTACAGAACAATAACGGCTTGCTGCACCTATCTACACAAAAAACACTGGTTGCATCACATGAAGACAAGGAAAAATAAAATAAAGTAGGCGTAGCCCTCTGGTCTTTAGGAAAATTACTGATGTGGTTACACCACGAAAAAAAACCTGAGCTCCAGGCAGTCCAGGAGAGGTTCAGGCAAAATTATCCTGAGAGGCTTCAGTCTTGAGGCCCTGCAGTGGTTGGAACACTTAATTTTTCAGGGCTGCCAGCCTTGCAGTGCCTTGAGCACTGCATCAATTCCTCTGCAGAAGGAGCAGGCCACTGCCAGGTTTGTGAATGTGTAAATAAGGACAGCCTACCCTGTGAATCTTTGCTATTTGTAGGGAAAACGTGCACTGACACAAGCAACATTTACCTGGGAAAAGTAGTTTATTGCACTGCAAAGAAACACCTCTACGTTTTGACTGGGGGTGGAGAGCAAGGGGCAAGAAGCAGTCACAACCAGGAATTAATGACTGCAAAAAGCAAAAAGCACTTGGACAACACACTCAGGCACATGGTGGGGTTCAGGGGATTGGCCAGGAATTGAACTCAGTGATCTTTTTGCATCCTTTCCAGATCAGGGTATTCTCTCACTCCATGAGGCATAAATGTGCTGCAAGCAGGAGTCTTGGTGAATTTGGGGTTCTTTATCAAAATAAGAATCTTTCAGCAAACCTGGTTTTATTCTTTCGTGTATGAAAACGTCACAT
Source organism: Sitta carolinensis (assembly GCA_032173965.1). NCBI lineage: Eukaryota > Metazoa > Chordata > Aves > Passeriformes > Sittidae > Sitta > Sitta carolinensis. The sequence goes on along the minus strand of CM063313.1, from coordinate 69,719,808 downwards.
TTCACCAGGTACTTCTACAAAAGTAAGGGAAAAAGGAAACTCCCAACTGATTTCCAAGTCTGAAAGAATAAAAACACAATAATGAGAGATTCCCTGTTGCCCTGGGCAAGATAGACACAAATGGCACCAAAACGAAATTTGTTCAGAATTCGAGCTCTGAAGCCCAAGTCCTGAAAACACAGCTCATCTCTAATTATCCTGAATGAAGAAACTGAATGCTAGTCACACTGGACATCATTAAGATGTGACAGACAATTACCCTTAATTAGGTTGCAGATGCTGAGCACCTTTTCCAGTCTTACCTGTCACTCAGAGCAATGAGGCCTCACAGGCCTGATATAGGATTTAAAAAAAACCAAAAAAACAATGAAGAGGACTTTCCCAACACAATTAAGATGAAATTTAATATCAAAGATACCTGGAAGAGGCCAGCATAACAAGAGTTACTTTGAACTTCCCAAAATTTTACCATCAACGTTTTTATAAATTTCAACAGTCACGGCTTTTCATTTTGAAACCACTAGCTTCACTGAAAATTGACAAAGATGTGGGGTGAATTAAAAGGTTAAATAACCCAAAAAGAAAACTGCATCCATTTTTCTGTCCAAGAAAATGTTTCAGCTGACTTTTTTTTGTTTAGTTTTTTGGTACTTATTTCACAAGAAGCTGAAAAAATCCTGCTCTACTTTTCCAATATGAAAGTTGCATAAAGTTTTTAATCCATTTACGAAATCTGAACAACTTATTATTTGATTTTTGAGCTTTTTCTCAAGCAAAAATAAAAAACAAAAAACATTTTGTACTTGCTGTTTTTCCCTTTGTTCCCCAGTGTTTTGCCTGTAATTTTAGTTTTCCCTGTAGTGATATGGTTATAAATAAATCTGATGTGCTAGCAGAGCTAATTACTTAAAGCCTCACAAGCTCAGTTGATTCCATGTGCGTTCACCAGCCATGCATTGAGAGCAGCATTTATATGGCATTTATATGATATTAATGCATCATTTGCTGAGGAAGAGAGTGACAACACTACCTGGGCAACCCAGTATGGAGTTTTATTTTGGAAACCTGTCTATGTATCAGCAGCTGATGTTGTATCAGGCAGATTTGCTTCAGCAGACAGCTCGTAAATTCCAACAGTAATCAAAATAACCATCAAGATCAGAAGTTATTGACAATTCCGTTGTGGTGTGTTTACACTGAGCAGAAGCAAAGCCGTTCATTAAAGACAGGCTGTGTCCTAAGGAGGAGGATCCAACGAGGGACAGATGATGCCAGGTGCCTGTGGCTCATTACAGGAGCTCAGTCCTAGCCCTAACAAGCTCAAATCCACCCCACCAGCCCTCAACAAGCAGGCAGAGTGGAGGAAGGAACCCCAGCCAAGTGCAGCTGGCTAATAAGGAATTGTAATTGCCAAGTTTCTTTGCATTCTCCATCCAAATTTAGCAACCACGTTGTCGGCTTTGCCCTTTGGTGGCTTTAAAATTCAGTTTGTTTCACATAAAAAAAAAGTGGTGTGTAGCTCAGGGTGACAGAGCTGAAGGCAAAACACATCCCCAAGGGTTTCAGCACCTGGTACGTGGGCTCAGGGCATCTGCACCAGCTCCAAGGGCCTGGTTCAGGGTGTTGGCAGGAGGAAACCCTCTGTGTGAAATGTGTGCCCTGCAGCACTGAGGCAGCAGTGGACAAGGAGTTTTCATGCCCAAAATCAGCCTACAGCACTCACCTAGCCTCCTCTGCTCTGAGAGCCACCCACTCCACAGAAGCACAGAATGGCTTGGGTTGGGAGAGACCTTCAAGATCATCCAGGCAGTGCTGGGTTTGGGCTGGCATAATTTTTGTCATGGAAGCTGTTCTGGGGCTGTTTTGCGTTGGAGTCCAGAATGCACAGAACATTTCCCTGCATGTTTTGAAGGGTCAAAACCCCCTGACAAACACTGTTTTTAACCTTCTTCCATGGAAAGGGCTTCTCAGGCTTTGGGATGAAACAGAATTCTCAAGAATGTAAATTAGATAGTAGCACAGTATGTCATTTATCACAGGGTGAGAAATTCAGATTTTGGTTTTGTTAGTATGTTAAGTAGATGAATGCAAGATGGAGGATTCTTCTTGTTTTTAGAGCTCTTCCCCATTCTTCACCTGCTCCATGCTCTGCAGTGTTTGGGACACAGGACCATTGCTTGGAATTTGCCTCAGTGCAGAGCTATGTGAATAGAAATTTAGTTGATTATTGGTAGGAAAATAGAAACCATGAACATTCTTGGTGATAACTGGGTGAATTCTCTTTAGGAGAACCTTGATCCTGTGGGTTTGGGGTCTTTTGTGGTCTTCTCTCCCTCACACTAATTTGCTGTAAAGCCTGGAGTGCTGAGATTGCTGATAAGGAAATAATGAACAACCTGGAGAATGAGAACAACCAGGAGTCCAGTTTGCCTTCTTTCCTATGAGGACTTCTGCAAAAATGCCTCCCTGTCAGGGAGAGACGTGGGAGTGGAAGAACTCTCACGGTTTGGGATTTGTGGTGGAAGTGGTGTTGATAGCACAGGGGTGTTTTTTGTTCTGCTGGGCAGTCAGGGGCTGCTCTGCTCCTCACCCACCCAGCAGAGGCTGTGGGTGCACAGGGAGGGGGCACAGCCAGGACAGCTGGCCACAGGATATTCCATGCACTGCCCTGCTCAGCCTGTAGAGCTGGGAAAGCTGTAGGAATTTTTGGTGTTTGTCCTCCCAAGTCCTGTTCCACGTGACAGGGTCTGGATTTCCTGGGAGGGTCTGAACATCTGCCTGCCCTTGGAAGGGAGAATGGATTCCTTCTTTTGCTTGCTCTTGATTTGCCTGTTAAACTCAATTAACCTCTATCTCAGCCCGTGAGTTTTATCAGTTTTACCTTTACAAATGTCTCCACCACCCCACTGATGCCTGACGTTTTTAGCTTTTATGTTTTTTAGATTCTGTGCTGTTTTGGTGGTGGTAGTTTTAGGTTTCATATTCAGTGCTACTGAGCCCTCTTCTCAAAGTAAATAAACAAAACAATTCCTTCTGTGGCTTGATACCAAGGACAGCTTTGGGCCCTAGAATGAAAACAACATTGAAGTGAGAAGAGAAAAAAAAAGATGTAGCTTCATAACCTGAAGCTATGGTTGGGCAATTGATTCTAAAATGCTGATGGACCAGAATTTATAGAAGTGTGGGACCTCATGATCTCTCATCGATTTTGTGCCCATTTTGGGTTCACCCTGGGTGTGCCCAGCCAGGCTCTGGTGCTGCCCAGGTGTGCCCAGGGAGGTTTTAATAAATCCCTGCTTTATCCTTGTGCTCTGTCTGGTCTCTGTTCCAGGCCAGCCTCCAGAAGGCATCACACTGAGTGAGCAAGCAGCTGTGAGGTGTCTGGCTGTCCTCTGGGTTAAACCATGACCTAGTGCCCACACCCCTGCCCCGGGTTTCTTCTCAAGCACATCTGGTTAAGGAGAGGATGTGGTGGGTGCATTACCTCCCCCCAGGCTCTTGAGCTGCACTATGAACCCAGAACTGCTGGTTAGACCTTGGCTCAGCCCCTCTCGAGCTCATTAGAAACACCTCCTGCTCCCAGGAACTTGTGCTGCCTAAAAAGCTCCTGCTTTTTACCCAGCAGCCCTGGAAATTTAATTTTCTTCCCTGAAACCAAGTGAAATAATGTTTTTGTCATCAAACTTCTAAAGTTACTGACCTGAGTTATGGCTGGGGTAACAAATTATTATGATCAAACCTCTTTCTTGCAACCCTATAAACAGCAGCCAAGAGACTTTTGAGCTCTGTTGGACAACAGCAGACTATGAGCAGCACTTTCCTGGGAGTGGGGCACTTCTCAGAGCCAGTGAACTCTGCAGTTTGTTGTACCTGGAGCACTGGCAAACAGTGACAGTGGATCCTGAGCTGACTCCCCCACTCCTCAACCTTTGTCCATTAAGATGCAGAGGCATCCTACATGAGTCAGTCACTGAATTCACTTTTTCACGTTTATAAGCCTTGCACGGACTATTTAGGTCTGTGTGTGTGTGGGTATGAAAATGCCACAGTAAATGTACCAGGAATGCTCCTCTCACTAGATCCTTAATAACTTAGATTTCTAAATAAGTCATGTCTGAAAATGAGCTACTGTTGTAACATACAAATCTTTTATTTAAGCTTAACATAGCTTAATTTATCAATTAAGCATTGTTATGCTCAATTATGTTAAACCATTAGGCCTAAACTGTTGTTCAAGTCCTGAGCTCAGTTTTCAGGGGTCCACTGTGAAACTTGTGACTCAATAGGGGAATTTCCTTATTCCTTTTCATCTTTGCCCTTTCTCCCCTTAACCCTTTCTCCCTTTTGCCTACTACCCAGCCTCCACACAGATATTTTTTTAGGTTGATTTTGGGCTTAGATTGATTGATTTTGGGGTGTTGTTTGCTTTCTCTCTGTGTGCTTTAACCATCAAGTCAGCAGCAGAGTGAACCTCACCAGCAAACTTTGCCGCGCTTTCACTTTTGTATTAAACCTGTTTTTGCCAACACTTTTGTTTCTTTCAGCCACCCTAAAACTCTCTTTGGCAGCAACATTTCTGCTCAGCACTGAAGGACAGGACCAGCCTCCCAGCCCTGATGAAGATGGGCTGTGCTGAGCACCACCTGATGCTCTCACTCTGAGTAGTGCCAAAATCTGAGGAAGGGCAAAGGTTTCAGGTCTGACCATGGTTGTCTCCACCCAGTTTCTCTCCTCAGCAGCCTGACCAGCTTGAATTCTCTTCTGACACATCCCCATGAAGTGCCTCAACCACTGGGATTTCCCTCTGAGCAGATTCACAGAACCCTAGAATAGTTTGTGTTGGAAGGGTCCCCAAAGATCACCTAATTCCAGCCCCTCTGCTGTGGGAAGGAGCCACCTAAAAATTACATGTGGCATCACCCCACAACTGAATAGTACTTTTGGAATATTTTTTATAAAAATTATTGTGGCACTGCTAGGAATTAAATTTTCATTGTGTTGTGGAAGCAAAGGGACACCAAACATTATTTCCTTGGCAGAACCCACATGCACATCCAGCCTGTCTTGATCTTTGCCTCAAAGAATAATGGCATTTTTTAGTTCCAGCTGCACATCAGACTAAATAGGAAAAACTAAGAGAAATCCCTCTCCCTTCAAGCTTTACTCTCAACCTACAACAATTGTTCCTCTGGAGTTTGCACAGTTCCAGCTAGAATTTGCTAAGCACAAGAGAAAAACTTTCCTTCACTCTTCATCCAGTCATTCCACCAAATTCAGTCCTTGTTAACTGAGGGTAGCAGGTTCAAGCTGGTGTTGAAATGGTTAATGTGACCAGAAAAATACATACTTTTCAAAAAAAAAAAAAAATCTAGTTTGGCATGAAGCAAAGCAAGTAGAATTACTGCCATTTAAATTTCATATCCCACTGAAGAAACACTTCAGTGCAGAAGTGCAGAAACTGCTCCAGATACAGGCATAGTCTAGTTAAAAACAATTATGGGAAGAGCTGTGACCAAAACTAATTCCTGGAGACAGAGTACATGTTATTGCAGCCACTGCATGGATAAACATGAATCTGATAATCTTATGATTAAAATGTGCTGAAGCAGACCCTGGTAAAAAAAGCTGCAATAGATTTAAAGGAAAATGTAGATGTAGAAAAATGTAAAAGAGGCTTTTCTCAAATAAGTGCCCCATTAGAACACAAAATGAATGCACTGGCACCAGGAGCTTGCAGGAAATCAGTGTCCTGATTTGTACAGCTGCTGTGATGCTCTATTTTATTTCTTCTACTTTCTTTATAACTTTTTTTTTTTTTTTTAATCCTCTGAAAGGAGAAAGAGAAACTCTCCACACAGCTTCAACTAAGCTATTTCAGAGTAACATTAAAGCTCTGACTTAGGCTGACAAATGACCTCCCCGTAGGGAGCTCTTTCTCTGCACAAAACTGGCCATTGAAAAATATTGTAATCAGACATGGTGGTGATTTTATTGGAATAAGCTTATTCATTCCTGTTGGCTGTCAAGCAAGTTTCTGCATGAACCATTTATCAAAAAATCAATGTGAGGCTTTTTGAACATCATTTTTCTCAAAAACGTACAGAAATACCTAAGCTTCATAAATGTATTGATGTGTGTCCCTGTGTGTGTGGGTGAGTGAAATGAAACTGAGTCTGGACAATGAAAAACAATAAGGAACTCTAAAGTTCTCTTACATGAGGTCCCAGTGCAGCAAGGAAATCCCAGAAAAAACTTTCTGTCAAGGAGGGTCACAGTGTAGATTTCCCAGAGCAATGAAACAAAGAAATGAGCAAAATGACTTCTTGAAATGTGAAATGTAAGATAACTGTAGCAATAAAAAATGAATAAAAAGCGGTCCAGGAGAGTGCCTAAAACTCAGA